>VZTZ01032123.1:329630-342573 GCA_013400955.1 Drymodes brunneopygia | reverse complement strand
GGACAGAGCTGTCCCTCACACAGAGCTGTCCCTCGGATAGAGCTGTCCCTTGGACAGAGCTGTCCCTCACACAGAGCTGTCCCTCACACAGAGCTGTCCCTCACACAGAGTTGTCCCTCGGATAGAGCTGTCCCTCGGATAGAGCTGTCCCTCACACAGAGCTGTCCCTCGGATGGGGGCACATGCACTGGTGACAGCCCTGTGACTGCGGCCAGTGCCCTCACCTGCGGGGTGCCCCAGGGTGCACCATCCCACCACAGCCACTGACAGGCCTTGCCTTGGTGGCCCCTTGCCATGAGCCGGGTCCTTGTGTCCTACAGAACGTGTAAATGGACAGAAGGACGTGTGAGATCATCAGGGTGAAGTTTTTTAGACATTTTCTATGGATTTTTGGCCATGGTCCTAGAGAAAGACCTGCTATGGAAACAGTTCCAGGGAGGTGCAGGCTAAGCAGGAATATGGGAGAGGGGTCCTTACAGCTTCTTTCACCAATCCATCTCCCGCACTGTCCCTCTTCCCCAGCCCAGAGCATCTTCAAGGAGCACCCAAGAGATCCTGACAGCCACAGGCACTTGTGAAGGCCTGAAAACCATGTTGGTTTGTTTGCTTGTTTAATTAGAAAAATTGATCTATTTATATAAAAAATATACCCTTCTGCTGCAAGGCTGAGTGTTGGAGAGACCTTATAGCGCTTTCCAATACCTAAAAGGAGTCTACAAGAGAGCAGGAGAGGGACTTTGGACAAGAGCAAGAAGTGACAGGACAAGAGGGAATGGCTTGAAACTGAAGGAGGGTAGATTTGGATGGGATGTTGGGAAGGAGTTCTTGGCTGTGAGGATGGAGACACCCTGGCACAGGGTGCCCAGAGCAGCTGTGGCTGCGCCTGGATCCCTGGCAGTGCCCAAGGCCAGGCTGGACAAGACTTGGAGCACTCTGGGACAGCAGGAGGTGTCGGCAGGGGGTGGAAAGAGATGATTTTTAGGTCTCTTCCAACCCAAATCATTCTGTGATTCTGTGATTGAATGATTCTATGTTTTGGTGGTTACAACAGGAGTCTCAGAGTGCTGGTGTCATTCCAGATCCCCTGCAGTCTGTGGCCAGCCTGGTTTGCTCCTCTGTTTCCATCCAGCCCCAATCACACACACATACACAGATCCATCCCACGAGCACACTGGCAGCAGAACCCCTTCTGTGCTTTCCCTTCATCTGTACTATTTTCACCTCCCTGTTTCTCAGGCAGTCTTTGATATTCCAGAAGGTGAATCCACACAGAGCTCTCAGGAGCAGAGCCCCCCTGGCAGTGAGAGATGTAAGACAATAACAGCACCATGGGGGCCCAGCCCAGTGCCCTGCGTGCAGCTGGGCCATGAGCTGACACCTGGGCAAGAGCACAGGAACAAGTGTAGGACACACCTCCCTGGATTGTCCCAGTCTCTAATTGCTGTGGGGTTTGGGGCTTCCTGAGCTGGACTTCCAGCAGCCATCCCCTACCAGCACATCATATTTTAATTACAATAAAAATATTATGTGTTTTCACAAAGGAGTGTGACAGCAGCAGCATCCTCTCGGAAGCATGGAAGTACAAATACCCTCAGCACTCTGCACCCCAGAAACACGGAGGCAGGAGAACAACTGATCAATGCAGAAGGAGACTCTGAGAGATGCAAAGCCCCTGGGCTGAGCAGGCCCTGCTCAGATCTGAAATGGACGGGTACTGCCCTCTCCCTAACGTGACAAGAGGGCCCAGTGGGGAGCAAGAGGTTCAAAGGGCAGAGTGTTACTCCCCAGGAGATTGGAAACTATTTCCTGCAAGCAGCACAGCTATTAATTATCTGGTCCCTTGGTCTCTGAATATATAATATAAAATATCCTCTGGAGACATAGAGGGAGCAAGAGGTTGACATGTGACCTGGTCAAAGCCAGCAGTGCAGAATCCACAAGGACAGCCAGGAATAAATCATAAAGAAATGGAGTGAAACCCTCCAAGTCTCACCCTGTCTGCACTGCAGCTCCTGCACAGCTCTAACCCTTTGAACTTCCCAGCTCAGAGGGGTGGGTCCTACTAATATGGATTATATAAAATCTACAGTCACTATCTTCCTTCTCTAAATCTCTAAACAATGCAGCAAGTTTTGGAAAAGAAGATTTTGCCTGTCCATGTTACAGGAGAAAAGGGTTGGTGTGGGGCAAATATGGGAACAAATATGAGAAAAAAAAGAAGACAAGGGTGTAGGGGAGAAGTGGGCTGGAAAGTGCAAACTGGAATGCTGACACTGAGCAGGAGCAAGAGCAATGTGTCTGGAAGAGAGAGGATGTCTGGGAGCAGCAACATGCTCCGTCTTTCTGAGATTGCCCAGGCAGGGTAAACATTTGAGGTTCTCAGTTCACAGCTCAGACAGTGCAGGCTGTCACATAAAGAACCCTCCCTTCAAGTGTTGCCAGTGCTGGTGCTTGCTGGAGTTTCCTAAGCAGCTCAAATGCCACGTGGAATCCCTTCCTGCCTGGCCACAGAATGAATGCTGAGGTGGATCTGGATCTCCAGAGTTGCTGTGTCCTGCCTGAAAGCCCTGTGTTGGTGTGTCAGATATCCTATGATCTCCAAACACGACCACGTGCCAAGAGCTGACCCATGCCTGAAGAATTTCGTGGCAGATAACTGGTTGGCAGAATGATTTGCCTGCTCCACAGGCTCCAGAGAATGGGCATCTGCAGCAGAGGATGGGGCAGCAGCCCGGGTGGGTCACAGAACATTTAATATCTGAACCCTTGGACATTTCCCTTGATCTGAGATGACCTCTGCATTATTTCAAGTCTTTAGAGAGAGAAACTGGACCAGAACAATTCTCTGTTTCATCAAATCAGATTAAAAATGAAGGTTGAGGTCTTCAAGCAAAGTTAGTACCCAAAAGATAGAAAATAGCAACACAGACTGATTTCCTTCCTGGCCACAACTCTTCCCTCAAAACCCAACCTCACACAACAGAAAACAAACATTTTGTCCAAGACTGAACCTTTCTTGCAGTCCTGGAGGAAGCCTGTAAAACATTAACTGCAGAACCTGTTCAAAACCTCCTCCTGGGTTTGCTGGGGTGGGCAGGAGATTGTAAAAAGATGTTTGTTCAAACTGTTTGAGCAACACCTACAGCAGTATTGTGCAAACGTGTTCCCTTCTGTAAAGTGGTGCTGTTCCATCCCCTTTTGCCCCGGTTATCTGTGGTAATATGTCCCATTTTGTGTTCTGGCTCCATCAGGTCACGCTACGCAGAGTTCCAGTTCAACTGCCAGCCCTCCCCCCAGGCCGCCAGCGGCTGCCGCAGGGACAGCTACGCTGCCTGTCTGCTGGCCTACACTGGCATCATCGGTGAGAGCCTGTCCCCTCCCTGGGCTCCTGCCCAGCTGCCTGGGAAACGTCTCCTCTGGGTGGGAAACATCTTCTCTGGGTGGGAAACTTCTCCTCTGAGTGGGAAACATCTCCTCTGGGTGGGAAACATCTTCTCTGAGTGGGAAACGTCTCCTCTGAGTGGGAAACATCTTCTCTGAGTGGGAAACGTCTCCTCTGGGTGGGAAGCGTCTCCTCTGAGTGGGAAGCGTCTCCTGTGGGTGGGAAACGTCTCCTGTGGGTGGGAAACATCTCCCCTAGGTGGGAAACATCTCCTCTGGGTGGGAAATGTCTCCTCTTAGTCTGGCTATGGACTGATAGCAGTTTTTGATTGACTGAAGGCTTTGGTGATGGTGGTGTGACCAAAGAGTTGTGACAGACCCGTGACATCAGCACTTGAAGGGTTTGGCTGCTGTCACAGAGAGGCTTGGCTGGGGCAGCAGAGCCCAGGAGAGCAGCACAAGGGGGTGTCACTGACCCTCCCTGGAGCAGCTGCCCTGCAGTAACACCTGTCCCTCTGTCCTGGCAGGCAGCCCCATCACCCCCAACTACATCGACAACTCCACGTCCAGCATAGCTCCCTGGTGCACCTGCAACGCCAGCGGGAACCGGCAGGAAGAGTGTGAGAGCTTCCTGCACCTCTTCACCAACAACATCTGTCTCCGTAAGTCACCCTGCTGCACCCTGACCAGGCTTCCTGGGATGGGGGCATGGGCTGCCTGTCCTCTGGGGTCTGGAGGTGTCCAGCTCCCTGTGTTACCAGCAAAGGAGCTCTGAAGGGCCTCAGGCATCCACCTGGGTGATGCAGGGACAGAGGCTGGCACAGGGCAGCTTCCCCCTGCCCTGACAACCCTTCTCTCCATCTTTCCCACACAAAGAAAATGCCATTCAGGCCTTTGGCAACGGGACTCACCTCAACACAGCCGTGGCCCCGTCCATCCCCCCCACCACACAGATGTACAAGCAGGAGCGAAATGCCAACAGAGCTGTGGCCACCCTCAGAGAGAACAGCCTGGAGCACCTCCAACCCACCAAGGTAGGAGAGGGCAGGTCTGGCCTGGAGGAATGATCTGCCATGTCTGCCTCCTTCCCTTCCCAAAACCTTCCCTTCCCGAAACCTTCCCAAACCTTCCCAAACCTTCCCAAACCTTCCCTTCCCAAACCTTCCCAAACTTTCCCAAACCTTCCCAAACCTTCCCTTCATTGAGAGGTTTGTTTCATTTAGAAGTATTGGGAAATCCATGGAGTTTTCAGCCAGGCCCACTGGCTTGGCTCCTCACCCTCCCTCAGAGCATCAGTGCAGCTTCAGACAAGTGTTTCAACTTCCTCCCACAGTTCCTCACAAGTTCCTCCCTTGTTAGATGAGGATTCTAGAGGTCATATTAACTCAGGTTTGCGAAGCATTGGAAAATTTGAAAGAAAAGGTTCTATTCAGTAGCAAATTATTACTATCAAAATAATATTAAATTGAAATTACTTTAAAACAAATAACAGGTTAATTTACTGATGATGGCTGTGATAGGCATTAAATATTTTATTTTTAAATAAAACAAAATGACCTTGACTTGCCAGTCACCAGAGTAATTTTCAGATTCAGTTATTTTACTATTGAATAATTAACAGTGACCCTGATTTGCTGAATGTTCAGGTTACAGAAGCTGTCAGTTTTAACTAGACCTCAAGGACTGAGCATGGGCTTTGTACTGGGCTGGTTGAGGCCTTCAGAGAGCTCCCAAATGTGGTTATTTTAAGGCTGGTCACTGTTTCTTTTGGTGGGAAAACACCTGACTCACCTCTCTCCACCCTGTTTTCACAGAGCAGTGGGTTGGGGGGTGGAGAAAAGTGGCCTCAGGTTCCCTCCCTGCTCTCCAGTGGCACTGCTGAGAGCACTTGACACCCAAGAGATCTGGAGGATTTCCCTCAAGCTGGTGCTCCCCAGACCTCAGAGAAATCCAAGCAGTGGCCTCAGGTCCCGATCTAGCACTGAGAACTTCATCCTGGAGGTGATAGAGAAGCTCTGAGCCACCTGTGGCCAGGACAGTATTCCCAACAGCAAGTGGGAGCCTGTAAAAAGCAGCTGCCATAAGGGATGGCCCTGGCACATCTCCAACCTCCTCGTGGCAGCAGCACATCCCTCCCTGGAGCTGTGAGTGCTGCTGGAGCAGGATCCCTGCTGGCACTGCGAGAGAAACCAGAGATCTGGGTCTGCACTTTGCACTCAGCTTCAAATCCAGATCCCATTCAATGTTGAATGAGGTTGGCACCTCTGCACCTGAGGGGGAAAGCTGGTGAAATGTCTCCAGCACATGGAGATATATTCCACACGCACCTTTAAGGCCAGGAGATCAAGCCACTGGCCAGCAGTGGCTCCATAAGATCCATGGGTCACCATTGACCTGAGTGGGCACCCAGGCACCCACCTCACACAGACACCTCCAGCCAGAGCCCAGACAAGTGCTGTGCCCACAAATGACTCTGCTGTGACCCCACCTTCACCAACATCTCCTGAAGAGCTGCCTGGACCTCCAGGCCAGAGTCTGGGTGCTGAAGTCAGCCCTGGCCCCTCTGCACGTGCACACACTTGGGGATGGACAGCCTCAGAACCCCAGATCTTCTGAGGCACCAAGGAGGGACACCAGTTTGATTAGAGAGGTGGAGCCCCTCTCCTATGAGGAAAAATAGAGATTTGGGATTGTTCAGCCTGGAGAAGAGAAGCCTCAGGGTGACCTAATTGTGGCCTTCCAGTGCCTGAAAGGGCTCCAAGAGAGCTGGAGAGGGACTTTGGACAAGGGCCTGGAATGATAGGACAGGGGGAGTGGCTTGAAACTGAAGGAGGGCAGTGTTAGATGGGATATTGGGTTGAAATTCTTGGCTGTGAGGGTGGGGAGGCCCTGGCACAGGTTGCCCAGGGAAGCTGTGGCTGCCAGGGAAGCTGTTGTAGGCCGGGTTGGATGGGGCTTGGGGCACCCTGGGATGGTGGAAGGTGTTCCTGCCCACGGCAGGGGGGTGGATTTGGATGGTCTTTATGGTCTCTTCCAACCTAAACCATTCCATGATTCCCTGATCAGCCACTCCTCTCACCCCACGCTGTCTCCTTTCTCTCCCAGGTGGCTGGAGAGGAGAGGCTCCTGCGTGGCTCCACTCGTTTGTCCTCAGGCACCTGCAGCCCTTCCTGCTGGGCAGCCTCTGTGCTGCAGGTGTGGCTTCTCCTCGCTGCTGCTGTGCTGAGCCTCCCTGTGATGTGAGGCACACACCAGGCAGAGACTCGATTTGTGTTGGTTTCTTTCCTACACAACCAGACCAGTAACTTTTTCAGGAGGAGGGCAGGGAGAAGGGAGGGGATTGGGAAGGCAAGGTGAGTGTTTGGGCATCCCTTCCTCCTCCTCACCTGTCTGCCAGTTGCTTTGATTTTATATGATCAGCATTGTTGACAACCAGCTCATTCTTGGTCCTGGCCACCTTTCCACACCACAGCTTGGTTGTTGTTTCTCCAGCTCTCTATGGAGAGGGTTGGAGCCATGGACAATTCCCTTGGAAAAGATGAAGGACAGAGTTGATCCAAGAAATGAGACCTGCAAAGGAAATGCTTTTTCCTGCCCCAGGCAAGAGGGGAGAGACTTTTGTTGGATGGATGGATGAATGGATGAGCTGTCAGGAGGTTCCCTGAAGCCCTGACTCACACTGAGGGGCTCTTGACAGGACATGTCAAGTGATGTGGAGTTCAGACTGTCTCCAGGGCTGCTCAGGACCTGAAGGACAACCCACCTGGTTCCTTCAGACTGAAGAAACCAGAGCACTGGTGAGAAGGTGGTTGGTTTTGTTCCGTGGAGAGGAGCCTGAAGCACCTCTGGGGAGGATCAAGTAACCACACTCTGAAGTGGCTGGCAGGGATTATCCACCCTCTCAAAACCATGGCCAGAGTGCCACCAGCATCCATGTCCCAGCTGTCACCTGCCCCTCGGGCTCTCCTTAGGGAAACCTGTGTCATGTATTGATGGTATTCAGGAGCAAACACATGTGGTGCATTTTGTTTATGGCTGAAGTTTTTGTGTCCCAACCCAAGCATCTCTATCCACTGGTTCTGTAGTGTTTGGGGCATTTTTTGTCACATTCAAACAACCAGAGGCCAATATTGTCCCACTCCAGGCTACCCTCTCTCCATCAGGGGTCAGTGTGTGAGCCCATGGGCAGGATTTGATGTGAGCCCAGCACTTCCCACTCTCACATGCTACCTGCTCATCTCTGGTCTCATAGGCACAGCCTCTCCAGCCAAGGGATTTCATTCATTTTCCTAGGAAGAGAGAAGAGAGGAGAGGTTTGCTAGATTCCACCCTGGAGACAGAAGCACCCAGCCAAGAAAGGCCAAGTCATGAATTATGTCCTGGCTAGGGACAGGATTGCTCCTTGAAGAACTGGCAGAGGCAACCACCTGTGTCCAGGTGAGCAGGTGAAGGCCTTTGCCTCTTGCCAGGTCCTGTTTTTTCAGTCAAGATGTCATTTAAGCAAAGGCTGCTGAAGTGACCCTTACTACTGAGCTGCAGCCAGAGCCCAGGGGAGGAGGAGGGGGAGGACTCTCTGGTCTCTCTGGTGTCTTGGGGCACAGGGAGGCACATGTGTGACCTTGGTCTGCCTGAGCATCCCAGGGTCTTTCCTCAGGGAGGTGAACTGAGGAGTCCCCGTGCCCTCTTGGGGGGCTGAACCCCTTTACTACGTTAAGCCAGGAAAGAAGATGGTAAGGAAGAGAGAGAAGGTTTCCCAGGATAAATGCTTAGCCAGGCTGAGTGCCATGGGAGGAAGAGCAATAGCCCCAGAATCCCCCTGAGTGTATTTAGGCCTGGCCTTTGCAGCAGTCCATTTACTCCTTGGTTTGTGCTCCTCCAATAAATATCACTAATTCCTTGGCATTTAAATGGATGGAAAGGCTTAGGAAGCATCTGACACAGGAAAGTCCATTGCTTTTTATTCCCATTTCCTGCAAAACCTCTCCCGTTGTTTATTGCTTCAGATTTTGCTGGGAAACTGCAGCAACTTCCTTGACTTTTGTTCCAACAAAAACCACTCCAGTTTTCAGTTGAACACCTGTGGATGTGTCTGACATGAACTGAAATCCTCCTGCTGCATCCTGTCCAAAGTGTTGCTCCTTGGGGTCCTCAGGGCTGTAGCACCTGTTTTTCCTGATCCCAGGCTGTGCAAAGGAACATGCCAAGGTTCAAGGGTTACAAGTCACACCCTGAGCTAGAAGTGGTATGTGAGAACTTCATGGCCAAGGGGCTCCCCCCCACCAGGAAAGCAGACCAGGAGGGAGAGCTGCAGGCAGGAAAGGCCTTTCCAAGTGCCCCCATCCATGCATGGAGTTGCTGTGAACATCTCCCCTTTATCCAGGGCATCAGTGTCTTCTGAGAGACCAAGGGACACAGCTCTGACCTGCAGCTCTGCAAACCTTGTGTCCTCTGAGCTGCAGGTGGCAGAGGGATGAAACGCTGAGTGCTCAGCCCTTCAAAGGCAAGGAGCCACCCCAACAGCACGAGGTCATGCTGGGAATTGTGTTCTTCTGCCCCTCTCCTTCCCAGTCCTGTAGTCATGCCCTGCTTTTCCACATGGCCTCATCAAGGTGGTCTCCACCAGCCTTTAATGGTGCACAGGCTGAGTGTCTGCACAGGATGGGGATCCCAGTGTCAGCTGCTTTCCAGGAGCACCCACTCCTGTGTCTCTCATGTGTCAGTGATGTTGAATTGCCACTTTGCCATTTCCTTCTCATTGAGCAGAGGAAGAGTTTTCCTGGGTGCTCAGGATGCCTGGTGGCCCCACCTCACCCCTCCCTTTGCACTGGTACTCTGTAAAAAGAAATGGGGAGAACCCTGCTCAAGGACTGGATGGGATGGAGGAGACCTCCAGAGGTTACCTAGTTCCCAGCACCAGCACCTACTTTAACAATTTCAATGAGAGACATCATCCTCTCCCCTGGATTTACATCACAGAACCGTGAAATGAGTCAGGTGGAACCTTGAAGCTCATCTCCTTCCAGCCCCCCTGCCATGGGCAGGGACACCTTCCACTAGACCAGGGTTTGCCAAGCCCCATCCAGCCTGGCCTTGGACACTCCCAGGGGATCTTGCTTTGAAGGCTCTGCAGATGTTGGTTGTCTCTACACATCAGAGCCCAAGACGACCCTCAGTTCCCATGTCCTGTCCTTCACTGCCCTCCTGGGGGTTCCTTGGGGTTCAGGGGTGCTTTGGAATGAAGGGGCTGAGGCACAGGGCAAGGAGCCTCTCACTCAACAGGGAAGAGTTGGTGGGGGGGGTGGGAATTAACAAAAAAAAATCCCCAAACTTTCATGACTTTTCTCTGATTATTTCACTATTTTCACCAATATTTAATGTTGGTTCTCCCTCCAAGCCTGTTCATGAATCAAACTTTGCAAAAAAGGATGACTTTTGAACCTTTCCTTTGGAGGAAGCAAACATGATTACTCTCCTCCCACCCACAAACATGTGTGCACAGGCCACTGCTTTTTCCTTGTGAGAAGTCAGTAATTTTTTTGGATGAAATTCCATCTCTGCTGAATTCTGTGAAGTGAACCATGGATCTTCATTTCTAAGTCTCTTGATTAACCACAGAAGTCAGAGCAGCTGCTTGTAAAGGCAAAAGACTGAGCGAGCCAAGAGACAGAAAGGGAGACAATTTTTTTTAGGAATTACTCCATTCCTGAGGACTTCCATAAGCACAAAGAAGAGTCATGGGAAAAACCACAGTTAAAGAACCAGCCAGACTTTCTGTAGCCACTGAACTCTATTTTTTTGGCTGCACAGCACCACTCCCAGTGGTTTGGCAGCCCTGAGAGCCTGTGAAATATTGTGTATGTACCTATACTTGTCACGTCCTGTTGTCATGTACAGCTTTGTCCAGGCGGGAGCAGGAGCTGGGAGGGGGAGCCAGGGTGGGAGATGGTGCTGGAGCAGGAGCCCCGTGTGTGCTCCTCCACCAGGGGAGGGTGGGGGCTGCCAGCCCATCCTGGGGTCAGCCTTGTACTTTCCTTTTCTGTACATGTCAATATTCAAACATATCCATGAATAAAGCACACAGGCATTTTCCTGACCCCTGGCTCCTGCCTGCCACGCCAGCTCATCCCTGCCAGCCCAGGGTGGTGCTGAGCTCCCTGCTCCTGTGCTGTGAGGGCAGCTGGCAGAAATGGGGGGTGTTCAGTGGGGGCTGGATGAGTGGTGGGGCTCAGATGAGCCGTGCTTGGCTGGAATCACAGAATCACAGAGTATCCTGAGCTGGGAGGAACCACAGGGACCACCCAGTGCAGCTCCTGCCCCTGCACAGGCACCCCAACAACCCCAGCCTGGGCATCCCTGGGTGTCCAAACGCTCCTGGAGCTCTGGCAGAGTTGGGGCCGTGCCCTGGGGAGCCTGGGCAGTGCCCAGCACCCTCGGGGGGGAGAACCTTCCCCTGATGTCCAGCCTGGCCCTGCCCTGGCACAGCTCCAGCCCTTCCCTGGTCCTGTCCCTGTCCCAGAGCAGAGATCCGAGCTGCCCCTCGGGAGGAGCTGCAGCCTCAGCTCCAAACCCAGCTCCAGTCTGGTGTCTCCCAGCAAGGAGGGGTGACAGGTGAAAAGCAGCTCTGCTGAGATGGAGGGACATCAGTGTCACTGGGAAGGAGACACGAGTCCCCACACGAGCCCTGGGGCTCTTTGTGTTCCTGGGGGGGTGAAACATGCAAAGGTTTGGCAGCAGTTTGGGGCAGATTTGGCCCAAAGCTGGTGCCAGCACAGGAAGAGGGGGGCACTGCAAGATACAGCAGGGATGGGAATAATTGCACCTGCAATTAGGGGCCTGTGGAGCTACTGATGCCAGGATGTCACCGTGTGAGCCAGAGTGGAAGGGCTGGTGCTGCACCCCTGTGCTGGGCACAGGAGGAAGGGAGATGGACGAGAAGGGAGGGTGATGGTTCATGCCAGCCAGGAAGACTTCTGTTCGTGCCACGAACATCTGTGAGCTATTTTTGGCAACTTAAAAAAATAAAAAAATCAGAGGAAAATTGATTAGAGGCAAATGGAATGTTTTCTTGTCAGTTCTGGGTGAGAGAAAAAAAGCCTAGAAAACAAATGTACTTAAAATTTATATTAAAACAATGAATGAAATCCAAGTCAGTTCTTGAAGTGAGTTCAAGGTTGAACACATAAATGTTGCACGTCTTCCTATCAAAAATCATGTTTGCCTCCGTGTGTGCATGGAGCAGCTGAGGATGTGGAGGAGGAGCAAAATCTGAGGGTTAGGGATGGACTCAGACTCTCCTCAAAGCCTTTTCCCTCCTGACAGCACCCAGGCTGGGGTTTTGCTGGCTCAAAGGACGATTCCTGTTAAGGTTCCAGGCAGCTGAACCAGAAACGTGCTGGGAAAGCCTTGCAGGTCTGAGGGATTTCCCTGGCTCTCAGCAAGCAGCTGCTCAACCCAGGTCAGCACCCAAAAAGCTGCTGGGGCCAGTCCAGGGCCACACGGTGCTGGGGACAGGAGCTGCTGGGCTTCAGGGGGTCCTGGTGCTGAAGGAGATCTGAGTCCCCAGCAGGACCCCCCGGCTCTGCACAGGCTGCTCAGATCAGGGCAGAGCACGGGGCTGGCTGCAGCACCCTGCTCTGGGATGGAACAACTGGCTCCAAGAAAGCCTGGAAACCATCCTGAATTTAGGGTGAGGAGATTCTGGAGCAGGAGAAGCATAAATAGCTGGAAGAAGCTTTGGCTGACCCTCACTTCTCTGGGTCTGGGTATGGTTTTGGGGTGCTGGCTGTGCCCACAACAAAACTGAGCGCTGCTCCCTCCTGCACCCACAGACATCAAACCCTGAGGAAAGAGCAGAGGAAGTGATTTTTCCACATTCCCAGAGGAAAGGTCCTACAACCTCTGTAGCCCCCAGGACAGGATGGACAGGGCTTGGAGCTACCTGGTCTAGTGGAAGGTGTCCCTGCCCATGGCAGGCCCTTGGACTAGATGGTCCTTAGTCCCTTCCAGCCCAAACCATTCCATGATTCCATGACAGAGCAGAGCCTGGGCAGCACTGGAGGTTTGGAGGAGAGACCTGCAGATGGGACCCACAGTCCCCATCACGCTGTGACTGCAGACACAGCACAAGTAAAACCCTGCAGCTGATCTTCAACTGCTGCAAGGGGATGTTGAAATCAGAACTGACAATTTACCACACGTTATCTCCAAGCAAACGGTGTGAAAATGCTGATAGGGATGGAGGCATCTTGCTTTGGTTATTAAAACACTGGATTTCTGTGGAAACACCGGATTTTTGCCAAAGGGAAGAGCTGCAGAACTAGCTCTGACATGAAAAATGTTCAAATCACTTTGTGAGGTTTTTTTTCTAAGAAGTGGAAATGATTTCTGGTGGGAGCAAAGATCCCAGGAAACATGTGAATGGAAATCCTGCCAGTCACTCTGTTGGAGGCACATTGTGGCTGCAGCCTGGAAAGCAGAGCTGATGAAATGGCCAGAAAGCTGCAGGTGGGATGGATGGATGGATGGATGGATGGATGGATGGATGGATGGATGGATGGATGGA
>VZTZ01032123.1:292650-329567 GCA_013400955.1 Drymodes brunneopygia | reverse complement strand
GATGGATGGATGGAGGGAGGGATGGATGGATGGATGGATGGATGGATGGATGGATGGATGGATGGATGGATGGATGGATGGGTAGAAACCCCAATTTTGTCCATGCTCTTCTCTAATTCCCCACCCAGACAGCACTTCACGATCAGCCATCACAACCCAGACCTACCCACTGAAGTTCTGCTTCCAAACTGAATTCAGGGATCAGCATGAGGACCAGGAGAGATTAAATCCCATCCTCTCATGGCATTGCTGGTCACCACAGATCAGGGGAGATCAGAAACAGCCCCAGCCCTGTGTGTCCCAAAATCCTGTGCCCGAGGGTGTTGGGCTCTCACAGTCTGGGGAGGTGCTGCTGTTCCCAGCCATCCTGCAGTGGGAATGCAGGAGCTGAGCCCACCTCCCTCCAGTGGTGCTGCCACCCGGGTCCAGCAGCCTCACAACCAGGCAGAAAACTCCTCAGCAGGTGCTGTCACCTCATTAGAAAATCTCCCCCCACCTCATGCCTTTGGCAAGATCTCAGTGGTTCCACTCTGTCCCTGCAGTCCCTGCTTTGCTGCTTGATCAGTTCAGAAACCAAAAACCCCAGGGAGAAACTTAAGAACATCAACTGATTCTTCTTGCCCAAATGGCAATGCATTTGCTGTGGAACTCTGGCTCTTTTGTCCACCTCTCTTCCTCCTCTCCTCCATCAATGGGGAAACAAGGAAATGTTGGTGCTTTTGCCATATCAATTGATGATTTACCACCAAGCAGAGATGTGGAACTATCCAAGAGCTGCCCCAAACCTCACCTTTTCCTGAGTGGAGGAAACACCACCCAGCCTCCAAGATTTCTGTGGGAGTTAAATTGTTTTTAAAAAAGACTTTAAAAGTCCCTTGATCCTGTAGGTGGTTGATATTTCAGGTTTGTGGAAAGAAAAGCTGGACAGCAAATTCCTCTCTGGTTCCTTACCCAAAACCATTCATTAATGACAGCTGATGACAAAGATCATCATCCTGGATGTACACAAAGCCTTGGAAAACCTCCATGCTCGCTTCCCTTCCTTCCCTTCAAACCTCTTTTCTTTGCTACAACACAAGAAAAATCACAGCAGGGATGAAAAATGGCCCCATCCCTCTGTGGTTTTTCCTGCTGTCCAAAATAAGCTTAAAGCAGCTTTAAAACCACTGCCCCCTGCCCATTTCATTTCAAGTGTGGACACCCCACGCTGTGCTGTCAGCCTGGCATCCTCCTCAGCTCTGCAGCAGCTGCTGGGAACTGGGCTCTGCATCCCAGGTTAATGCCAGGGAATGAGGCAGCACAACAGTCTGTGGAGGCAACAGTGGCTGAAACCTTCATGGCTCATAAATGTCAGGTTCAACTCCGCTTCATCCCAGCAGTGCTTAATTCCAAAGTTACAGAGTGACATAAAAAGAAATGGAGAACAACGGACTGGGGCTGGGGATGCCTGGGTGTCACATGGATCAAGTGACAGCTTTAGACAAGCCCTGCCTTAGGCTCAGGGTTTGGCAGCAGCTCTGTTTAGGTCACCTGCACCTCAATCCCTCTGCCTCACAAGTTCTTAAGGATGGCCTGTTAGGGCAGTTATAAAATCTGTTATTTATTGAAGAGACAGGAGGGAACAAACACAAAGGGCCTTGAACAGTTCCTTACTACACAGTATAAAACAAGAGAACCACTGGGATTACATAAAACAGGGCACAACATTGAGGTGCCTACATTACAGCCAGCAAAGACACAGGAGAGAGCAGGAGTCAAAGGAACTCACCACCAAACTGCCAGCAGAGCACACAGAGTCCTTCCACTCTGCCCTCGAGAGAGGAACCACAAAATTGGTGTCCCAACCTCGGGGAAAAGCCCCACAAATTTCTAGGGAATGTGCAGAAGGCTTTTGCTTTGTGAAAGTTCGGTGTAGCTTTTATAGTTTGTAAAGTGGAGTCTGTCAGAAATTCCAGCTTATCTTTCCACAATCTCACTTCCACAGCAAGGTGTTTATTGTCAGCTTCTGGTGTCACTTCCTCAGTGCCTGAATAACCACAAGACAGGCTGTCTTTAGTGAGTTATTCCCCCAGCTTGCAAGCTGTGGAGGGTGAGAAGGCCTGCAGCAGGTAACAAACATCAGGTGAGCTCCTGAGGCAGGAGATGAATGAGCTGCTTCACCGTGGGTGTTGTGCCATGGCTGGGACAGGAGTGACCTCCAACACCTCTCTGGAACACCAGCCAGTGCCAACATCTGATAAATCATCACAAAACTGGTGATACAACTTCCAGGGAGGGCAGCTCTTCCTCTTTGGATTTAAACAAAGAAATTTACTGGAAAAAAATTCTTAGTGAGAGTAAGAAAAGGAAGGCTCTGAGATTTGATGGTTCTGTTGGGGTTATGCCATGGTCGGCAGCTTCTCCTGAGGGGCAGCGCAGGGACAGGGACAGGGCCAGGGACANCAGCTCCCATCTCTGCTCCCTGGGACAGGGACAGGGACAGGGACAGCTCTAATCTAATCTAATGTGCTGAAAACTTTGATACCTTATTGGGATTCTCCTCCCTTCGCCCACCATTCAGAGACAGCCACGGAGATCAGGCCAAGAGCTGCCCTGAGGCACCTGGGGAAGGTGAACCTGAGCGTTGAAATGGAAACAATTTAATGACTGACTCTACCTTTAAAATCTACAGATTGAACTCTTTGAATTACATCCATGCAGCCCCCACCCTCTGGCAGAGAGCATGTCCCTCCTTCCTCCTCCCCAGTTCAGTACCTGGCAGGGGCCACCACCAGCACAGGAGAAGCTCACCCTCACCCCAGCCAGGAGCCTTCAAAAACACCTGGAATTATTTTTTCCCCTCATTTTAAGAAAATGAATAAGAGGAAAAATTTTAACCAGATCATCTACTTTTTATTTCAGAGGAAAGATTTGCATTATTTAGTTTTATTTATATACATGTACTTCACATTTGTATTTAAAATGCACAGACCTCCCAAGAATTTTCTCGTTCCGGCTTTAAATTAGCTGTTATTTTACAATACAAAAAATTATACCAAAAAACTGCAGTCCTAAATGTGTGTATGTATAACACCCACAACCCCAGCAATGAAATAGTTTACAATACTTGCTCCTATTTACATATGAATGCAATAAATGCTAAATTATACATATTAACAAACTAAGCTCAATTCTGAACACAGATAAGAATCATAAATAATTACAGAACAAAGAGGAAAAAAAACAGAATACAATTAATTCAAGGATCTTAGTTTAAAGAACATTTATTGTGCACAAATTTCAGAGTAATATAAAACTCTTTTTTTTTGCTTTTTTTTTTAAAAATGGACTGACATATGATACACTCCGTGACAATTGTTATTTTCTTCCCTCTTTTTACTGGTGAGTTTGTGGAATCAATACTAAATGGAGAGAAAATGCCTAAAGAATTCTAGTACCTGGAAGACGCACACAAATATTCTGTGTGTAGTGTCAGAACAAAGGAACAGACTGAACAAAACCTGCCCTGATGCAGAAGAAACCAGCATATACACATTTTGTAGTAGTCCTGGCATGGAAACCCAGCTCATTTCAGCAGCTACCAACAGAAAAAGCAGGAATTGGACTCGAATTGCAAAGAACACATCCAAAAGTGAGGAGCACACCCCAAGCCATCCCTTCCCTTCCTCCTGCAGCCCTCCCAGCTCCCTCTGCCCTTCCCTCCCGTGCCCCGGGGTGGGGACAGATCCTTTGGGGGATTCCCAAATGTCACAGCCCGGGAGGGGCACAGCAGCTGCCACTTTCTGGGGTGGGCAGGGGGGTCAGAAGCTGCTCTGGGCACTCAGGGGCTGCTCTTTGCTTTCTCACTGTGCAGCAAATCCCTGCTGCCACTGAAAAGGGGCTGGGGGCTCCGAGAGGCAGCTGATGCCTGCCCCTAACCCAGGGGCTCATGGAAAAGGAAAAGCAGCTGGGAACACCTGGAGCAGCAAAGGATGGAGGGGCAGCCCAGCCCTGTGGCACTGGAATTCCAGGGGTTATGGAAAAGGCCTAAAGTCTGATTTTAGCCCCAAAGGCTCCTTTCAGCTCATTTAGGGCCAAGCAAGCGGAGCTGCCATTTACACCCATCCCACAAAGCCAGTCTTGGGAACATTTCCTGCAGAGAAAAGTGTTTCTGAGCAATCTTTAGTGCATGAACTAAGGAGTGTGCACTCCCTAAGGAGGGTGGATCTGCCAGCAGAGGCTGCCACATCCACAGCACCACACCACTGAATTTTGGGACATTACACACCATGGCTTGATGTTAATCACAGGCATTACCCCATCACAAACAGCTTTATTTTGGTAATTTCAATACAATGCATTTAAAGCCCAGGGAGAGTGATGATAACAAATGAAAAGCTGTGTCTCATAGATCTTCTTGTATCCAAAATATTGATCCAGAGCATGGCAAGGTCATGCTCCAACAGCCTAGAGAAAATTCTGGGCTAAAAAGCCATGAAAAATGGTGAATTAAAAAAAAAAGTGTGTCATTTGGAGATCCACTGGCACCACTATTTTCTAGAATAAAAGGGCCCCAACAGTTCTGAAATTTTATTATAGATTTTTTAAAGGCTCCTCTCAGAGAATGAAAATGTTCTGAGGGTTGAGACGTCGAATGCTGAATTTCAGCCAGTTATAAACACCTGAAAATAGTGATTTTGAATAGAAACACTGCCACAATTTTAGTGACAAAGGCCTTAAACTACTGATTTAATCCTCCACGTAGTGACCACTTTAAGGACCTTTATTATTTGTCTCCAAGTGTTGCTTTTCCCCCTTTCAAATGGAAAAGCAAATCTTTTACTTGGTTTCTGTATTTTAGTGAAATGCATTTGAACACACAAAAGTCAAATTATGCCTCCCTGCTTTGCAAGACATCACGATGTAATCTGGTGTTTAAAGCTCTGGAAAGTTCTCTAATGTTGATCAGATGAAGGAGTCATTAAGACAAAACTCATACATCATTTAAAATGCATCAAAAATACATTCAATATTTTTTTCTGGTTTATATACACTTTAAATCTCTCCATGTTCTGCACGTTACTGTAGAGTTTATGTACAAGTGCAAAATCTGTGTGTCATTTGTCATTTATTTACAGATTCTCCCATGAAATAACGTTGTTCTTTCTCCCCCACCTCACCTCCAAAAGGAATAACCCCAAAAATCCTTCATTTTTGACACTGGCCTGGTGATAAACCACCAGCAATTCTTCTTCCTCCTATCCTTTCCCACTTTGTTCCCTGTTTACCTCTAAGCTGGGATGAAACTGCAGCAGAGCTTTGTGTGAGAGTTCTCTTCTCCCTCTCCAGGGTGGAGATCAGACACAGGGCAGAGCCACATCCTAAAGGAGCTGGTTCCTTTTATTTATGGAAGTAACTCTTGTCCCTCTACTTACACTTTTTGCTTCTGATAAATCTTGACTTTGATCATTTTTGCTCATTTTCCCAGTATCTGACCCCTCATTTTGGCCACACTCCTGGGCACACTGCAGGCTCTGCAGACCAGGCAGCCCAGCTCTCCAGGAGTGAGAAATGTCCCAAACTCTGTATTTATGTCTTTTTACAAATATAAGAATCTCTCACCCCTCCAGGCCTACAGTTCTGAAAGCTGTTTCTGATCAGGAAAACCCAACAACTTTAGGCACCTGCTCGAGTGCTGTCCTGAAGAGGGAAACTCAAGCACAGGGGCTTTCAGCATCTGGGCTGGCAGTTCTCCTCCCAAAAACAGCTGCAGAAGCAAGAAGAAATCTCCAAACATGAGGATGTGCATCATGGCTGAGAACAGGCAGTAACAGGGGAGGAATTTTAGTCCAGTCTTATTTCTCTAGTTCAGATTAACCCCATCACTGAGCAAGTTAGAAAATATTATCAGGAGATGAGTCTGTCTGAGGTAATCTGTGCATCAGGTAAAACTTAAATGCCTAAATCCCTTCATTCTAGGGCAAAGCTCAACCCTTTTCTTCCTCTCATCATTCCTTCTTCCCAGAGAGCACTGAAACTTCTAGTTTAGAAACAGATGCATTTATATATATATATATATATATATATACTATATATATAATGCATTTTTTCCCAATATTTTTTCTGCAGTCCCAATATTTTTCTGCAGTCCCATTGCACTTGTTAAATGACACCTTAAATCAGAATTATCATCCACCACAGTCCTTAAACCATCGGGTTGTTCCCACCACCACTGTCTGGACACACACAGCAATTCACCTCTTTATTGCAATGCTGCCAGGCTCCAAGAGCTTCTTCAAAATACATGGTTAGAAAAAAAACACCCCAGAAATGAGTGGCTGATATGTGACTGATCACCAGAACACACACAAAAATGACACAGTTATTTGGGTTTCAGGTTGGAAAGGTGCTACCTGGCCAGATCCAAGAGCACTTCCCTTCCATGTTACTTCTCCATTTAATAAATATCAGATGTCCTCAACAGAACCCACCAACTCAGACCTGGATGAATCCACGATTACCATGATGAAGCCATAATTACACACCTCATTTGGCATCCCCACTAACATTTCCTACCAGCTCCAGCAGCACAACCTCGTGTGGCCCTGGCTCTGTGCCACATTCCCAGCTCCAGGGAGACACTGGGCACCTCCACACACAGATGGGTGGGTTAAGCCCAATCCTGAGCCTCAGAGTACAATTCCAACTTGTCAGAGTGGCTCAGATGGTTTGATGCAGCCCCCAAATGCCAAACCTTCTCTTTGCTGCTTGCAAGTCTCACCCTTTCACCTACCAGCTGCTTCTTCAACACCAAACAGAGCTCAAGCCCAACGGAAATACCAGGATCTGATCGTGCAGAACTCACATCTGTGGCAAAACAAAGCTGCTCTGCTTCATTTTTATTTAAAGTTCTTTTTTGACTTCATCCTCAAGTGATCTGGCACCCGGAGTGTTGCTTTTTACACCCTGTAAGAAGATGGAGCCAATCACAAGCACTGAGGAGCAATGCCTCCGAGCTCAGCTCTCACCCAGAAGGATGGAGGGAGGGAAGGGGGAGGAAAGAGGTCAAAATCAGAAAAATGTGATGTATCTGACCTGGAACACAAACTGCCTCTATGAAAATGCTGGTGAAACTGGGAGTTTTCTTATGAGACACTGAAACTCTGTGTGCCTTCCAGATATTTCCATCTGGGTGAGTGGTTGGTTGGTCAGGAAAATGTGATTTTCCTCTGACTGCACGGGACAGAGGACACAGTGCCTTGTGTGACTCTAGATGTGAGCATACACACCTTTAAAGGAATTAAATTATGTTAAAAAGCAGCGTGTGTAGCAGTCTCCTCACTCCCTAGATCTGTTCAAGTCTAGGCACTTGTGTGTGGTGTACTCCAAGCAGGTTAAGACTATGTAAACACTGAGTCTTTCCAAAGAACATCCAACTTTCCAGTTATTTCACGTGGTCTGAGCAACATCAACCTTTAAACCATCCCAGCTTTTGCATTCCTGGACCATGATGACTACAAAAAGGCTGTGCCTGGAAGAGAGTTCCACTGAAATAATGAGGGAACAATTAAATATTAAATGAAAACAAAGGATGAAGATGCTTTGAAGATTAATAGTAGTGTTTATGTGTTGAGAGCTGACACCTGTAAACACTGGATCTTTTTCTTTTTGTACAGTTTGATAAATACATGAACTACAAAGCACTTTCCATGTAGAAACCTGAGTGTCATTCATATTGGACTACTGTTGTATTTACACTGACCAGGAAGGGCGGCACCGGACCTCGCCGCACCTGCAATCAAATTATTCTGCTTTAAACTTGAAGAAAACAAAGGAGCAATCTGAAGCCATGTGTCAGTAAAACTTAAGTGGAGCAGTTGTCAAATAAAGCCAACTAGCACGTAGATGAGAGAAAAAAATTGGGTTCAAGGAAGTTGTGGTTTTTTCCGGGTGCTTCTAAGTCTCTTGGGACACAACATGGAAATCTTCCTCCTCCTCCTCCTCCTCGGTATTACTTTTCCATTTTGTTTAAAACCCTAGACAGTTTCTGATGTCCATGCATCAAATACAGGTTCCTGGCTGTGCAGGGGGCTGCTGCTTCCTATTTCGGATGGCGCCCGATTTCTCTTTGTAGGCGATTGGCATCTGCTGTGAAATGTCCACCAGCGCGCTGGCCACCGCGAGACCTGGGGCAACAGGGCACAGTCAGGCAACAGCACAGCCACAGCAACAAACCCTGCACAGACACCTCCAGACATCCCTCCAGGACACAAAATGGAGAGGATTTTTTTAATAAACTAGAAAACTGTTTTGGCCTAAGAGTTAAAATCCAGCCAATATTCTGAAAGGAGCTGAAATACTGCATGTTTAATTAGAAGCAACAGCAGGAGGAAAAGATGCAATAAGGGTGGGTATTATTGGATGTAAAACTCTAAATATTGAAGCCTGAACCCTGAATGTTGAAGGTGCCTTTCTCTATTCTCTATTGTAGATGGACTACAATAAACCTGAAAGCAAATGTGCGTGGAGGTTTCACTGCACTTCCCATGGATACATCACCTCTGCAACCTCCCCATGGCAGATCAGGGAGTCCTGGCATGGTTTGGGTTGAAGGGCACCCTGAAGTCCATCCAGTTCCACTCCCTGCCATGGGCAGGGACACCTCCCACAAGATCAGAATGCCCCAAGCCCCAGTGTCCAACCTGGCCTGGAACACTTCTAGAGATGGGGCAGCCCCAGCTCCTCTGGGCACCCTGTGCCAGGGCCTGCCCACTCTGTTCACAGACAAACCACTGTCTGGGACTCAGCTCAATCCAGCTCAACACCACCAGACCACCCAATTCAAACCCTGCTAATGCTCTTTGAAGAGCCTTTGCTTCACCAAGCTCACCAGTTAAATCCCACACTGCCCAGGAGATGATGTTCAGTGCCCTGACAGCAGGTTTAGGTGTGAAGGGGTTAACAAGGAAACCTTAAACTGGATGTGGAAAAACCTTTTTGTCCAGAGTTCCTAAGAGGAGGCCAGAGATGGTCTGAAAGGACTTGCAGTGACAGGCCAGGGGGGGATGGTTTCAGACTGACAGTGGCAGGGTGAGATGGGATATTCTTCCCTGCGAGGGTGGGGAGGCCCTGGCACAAGTTGCCCTGTGGCTGCTCCATCCCTGGCAGTGCCAAGGCCAGGCTGGACAGGGCTTGCAGCAACCTGGGATAGTGGAAGGTGTCCCTGTCCATGCCAAGGGGTGGAACTTGGTGGGCTTTGGAGTCCCTGCAAACTCAAAATCTTTCCATGATTCTGTGACTTGATGTCCCCCTGCAAATGGAGCTGGGAAGGAAGTCAGATAGGCCAAGTGACAAGTTACTGTCACAAATAACTGCTGCAAACATGTCTGTACCAGATCCCTCTTTCCCCCACCCAGCTGTTAATTAAAGTGTAGTCCATCAATTGACCTGAGTAATTAACTCAAGGCTCATGTTGGAAGCCAGCAGGGCCCAAACCAGGGAGCCTAAAACACCTCGAGCACATCCCAAGCTGAACTGTGGCTGCAGCAGTTCTGTGGGATCAGGAAAGGTGCATCTGTAAGGTTGGGGAAGGAGCACAGAGTTCATTCCAAGCCATCAGAGACAACAATAATGCTCACCTGACTGTCCTGGTGGTGGAATGCCCCCAAGCCCTCGAGGCAACCTCACGAACACCGAGAGCACGGCGGCTTTGTTCCCAAAGCAGGGCTCCAGCGCGATGGGCTTTGGTACAGTCTGCAGGGAGGGCAGCAGTGGGAGAAAACAAATGTTAGCAGTGTGTTACAGCCTCCCTCTTCCCCAGCATCGCTGTTCCAGCTCCAGGGCATGAACCACCATGAACCACGCTGCTGTGCTTGGCCAGTTTCCAGCACACAGCCAGCAAAGCTAAAACCACTGTCAGCAACAATCAAAACACGAGTCGTCACAAGAAAACACATTCACTTCATAAAAATCAGGCTATTAAAAAGTCAAGCACTGCACAAGGCTCCCTAAATTCAATAACAAAGGAGCAGCTTATGCAATCAACAGGACTGAGGGTTTTGTTCCATCGACCCCACGAGCAGCCTGTCACTGATCCCAGCAGGCCCGACCACTCCAAATTCTATTCCCAGAATTTCAGCCCATGCACCACCTTAACAGCACTCTAAGCATTAACACAGTAAAGAACATTTCCCCAAGAACAAAAAGTGTTCAAGGCCAGCTTGGATGGGGCTTGAAGCAACCTGGTCTAGTGTAAAGTGTCCTTGTCCATGGCAGGGGGTGGAATTAGATGGGCTTTAAGGGCCCTTTCAGTCTGATTCTGACATACAATGGGCAGTCAGCTTTCTCCCACCCTGGAGGAGCAGGGGACTGGATCCCTTGCTGACCCTCAGTGCCTGTGACCATCTCCCTCCCACTGCACCCTTGTGGAAGTTTAATCTGAATGATCAAAGCCAACCTCAGCAGGTCACTAGAGAGCCAAAATGCACCAGCCCAGCCCAGAAACTGAAGTATGTTCTCACCTGAGCCTCCCCAATCCCACTCACAGCTACACAGGATCAGCCCTATTGTGGGGTGCCACTACAGTAAGATGAGGATGTAAGGGTTCACCAATGAGTACAGGTTCAGGAGAGTTTCTTCTTTTGTTCCACACCAGCTAAAAAAGCTGAGAAACACTATTTTACCAATACACTCCGTGCTTTCTGTTTTTCTGTTTAGTATGGAGAAATTCCACTCCGGTATTAATGAAATAATTAGAGCTTTTTCCATCAGGCATTAAACTACAGCACCGCACTCAAATGTTCAAGAGAAACCCAATACAATGTAAGCCATGAAAAAGCCTGAGCAGGAGTCAAACATGCTGGTAAATTATTGCTGCTCAATAAAAAAGACAAAAGCAGACGACAGCAAGCAAAATGAAACCTAAAACTTTCCATATCTCCCATTGACTGCAATGATTGCAGCAGGATTTGCTGGTCTGTGCAAGGCAGATAAACACATGCTGCAGGACTGGGTGATGGAAGCTGCTGCCTGCCTGGTTTATGACAGCAGATTTCTCCATCTCCCCACCCCAACAAAGGGATCAAGCTCAGAGCAAAGCTTTTCCCTGAAGCAAACGAGCACACCCTGGTGCTGGACCCCAGTGACTCAAGTGCCAGAGGTGATGGAGAGAGCACAGGGAAGGCAACTGCAGGCACAGAGCCCATGGACTGCTGCCATAGGGGAGGGAGCAAGAACCAAGCACAAAGCTGATTTTCCTTTGGAGAGACTCAAGTATCTCACTTATTCTACTGCTAATACCAGAGCTCTGCTGAACCCCAGAGTTTGGAGGAGGCACTTGGGGTTACAGAGAGCTCTCGTGCTCACCCTCAGCACTGAGCAGAACAGGCAGCAAAAACCACAGAGAAGTGATGGGGAAGAGAATGAAGGAGCAGCTGAATAAGAAGAGATTGTATTTTTGAATACTTTTTAATGCATTTGTTTTTAACTCCTAATGGATTAATGGCCACGGAGATGTTCTGAGGGCTGGAGCCCCTCTGCTCTGGAGCCAGGCTGGGAGAGCTGGGAATGTTCCCCTGGAGAAGGGAAGGCTCCAGGGAGAGCTGAGAGCCCCTTGCAGGGCCTGAAGGGGCTCCAGGAGAGCTGGAGAGGGACTGGGGACAAGGCCTGGAGGGACAGGACACAGGGAATGGCTTCCCAGTGCCAGAGGACAGGGATGGATGGGAGATTGGGCAGGAATTGTTCCCTGGGAGCCCTGGCACAGGGTGCCCAGATTTGCTGTGGCTGCCCCTGGATCCCTGGCAGTGCCCAAGGCCAGGCTGGACATTGGGGCTGGGAGCAGCCTGGGACAGTGGGGGCTGTCCCTGCCATGGCAGACAATGGAACAAGATGACCTTTAGAGTCCCTCCCAGCCCATGAGGGTGCTCAGCAGCACACTCACCATCCTGCAGCCAACCTGCAGAAACAGGAGGCTGGAAAATCCAGCTCAGGATTCACACAGGCAATGCCATGGAAAAGCACAATTCTCTGCTTTAAAAGTAGTTGCACTTTCAGCCTGTGCCATCACCTCTGTGAGACCTTTCCAGGGGCTCCCTGGTCCTGCCTCTCACCACTCTGCCTCCAGAAACTTTCTTTTAACCTCAAATCTTTCACACCTCAATTTATTCTTCTGTCTGACGTCCTTCTGTACCTTAACCCTCCCCTCTCCCTGGGCTTTACCCTGCTGTACATCTCAGCCTTCTTTTGGATCAACTGAAAGAGCAACACTGAATTCCTTCTCTGAACACAAGCACTGCCTCCTCCAGCTCCCCAGGAGCCCCTCTCTGCCTCCTTCTCGACCACCAGTGACCCGAGAGGCATTTCAGGCTCTGACAGTGCCTCTGCTGTGGTATCAAAATCACCCTGAGTCTCCTGCACATCATGAAATATAAAAACCAGAAGTTGTTCATTATACAGTGCTCAGTCACAGAGCTGAAGGGACTTGGAGGGGAATTTAGCTCATCTCTCAGCCCCAGGCAAGACCCTC
Source organism: Drymodes brunneopygia (assembly GCA_013400955.1). Classification (NCBI taxonomy): domain Eukaryota; kingdom Metazoa; phylum Chordata; class Aves; order Passeriformes; family Petroicidae; genus Drymodes; species Drymodes brunneopygia. The sequence continues at coordinate 317,065 of VZTZ01032123.1, read as the reverse complement.
TCTCCTCCTCTGCCCTTTCCAACTAATAAACCCTGAGTGTGCAGCACAAACTCTCATTATGAGTCCCTGTGGGCACAATCTTCCCTTGCCATGAGATTTTTATTTTGGTTCTCAAGGTCACACATCTTCCTCCTCTCTGCTCTACTGGTTCCAGAGCACAGACTGGTGGGGATAGGACATAGCCCTGAGCCTCCTTCCTTCCCTTGTCAACCCACTCAGAAAAGAATCAGAATCATGGAATGATTTGGGTTGGAAGGGACCTTAAAGCTCATCTCATGCCCTGCCATGGCAGGGACAGCTCCCACTGTCCCAGGCTGCTCCCAGCCCCAATGCCCAACCTGGCCTTGGGCACTGCCAGGGATCCAGGGGCAGCCACAGCAAATCTGGCAATTCCAGCCCAGCCCCCCCCCACCCTCCCACACAGCAATTCCTGCCCAATCTCCCATCCATCCCTGTCCTCTGGCAGTGGGAAGCCATTCCCTGTGTCCTGTCCCTCCAGGCCCTCGGAAAATCTCTCTCCATCTTTCCTGGTGGGCCCTTCAGGTACTGAAAGGCTACAATTAGGTCAACCCAAAACCTTTTCTTTTCAAGGCTGAACAACTCCAAAAAAGATGAGGTTTAGTAAAATACTGTTAATATTTGCCTGCATGGGGAACTTTATTTCTCTCAACCATGCACAGCAAGGATAATGATGCACCCAAAATCTGTCAGGCGGTTGCAAACTAATTTGGAAGGAATTAAGCACAACATCACTTTGCTGCAGCTAAGCTCCATCTTAAAACTAAAAGGGAAAAAAATGGCCTATTGTCCATCAAACTCAGCTTTTCCTGAGACAAGCTGCAGTTAATAACAACAAAAACCAGCCTAAAGAATCAAGCCCTGCACATTTATTTTGACAGCCCCAGTTCAGGCACCTGTTTTCTGAACTGTGACTCATTGTGCATCTCGTGCGTGCACAGAGCTCCCGGGCCCAGAGACAAAGAGCAGCCAGGGGATGACTCAGAGCCCAGGGATGGAATGGGGATGGGAATGGGATGCAGGGAGGGCAGCCAGGAATGGGGAATGGGATGCAGGGAGGGCAGCCAGGAATGGGGAATGGGATGCAGGGAGGGCAGCCAGGAATGGGGAATGGGATGCAGGGAGGGCAGCTGGGAGTGAAGGACAGAATGGGAATGGGATGCAGGGAGGGCAGACAGGAGTGAAGGACACGCTGTGCCCTCTGCAAGGCACAGAACCCAGCCCTGGAGCCAGGGACCAGATTCTGCACACAGGGAGGAGAACGTGAGATTTCATCAGTAACTTCACTGTGACCTGGACTGCAGATCCCACCCACCCCCAGCCCTGCCCTGCCCCTGCTTGTGTGGGATGTGACCCAGGCAGGAGCCAGCAGGGCACAAAGGGGCTGACGAGGAGCTGCCTGGCTTCATCAAGTGCAATTTTGGTGGAGAGACCTCAGAAGAGCTCAGGTCTCCTTTCTTTGCCCACTCAAGTGGTTTCTGTGTGCTCTTATCATAGAACTGTGGAATCCCCGGAGTTGGGAGGGACCCAGAGGGATCACCCAGTCCCAGCCCTGTCCCTGGCCAGACCCCCCAACAATCCCAGCCTGGGCATCCCTGGCAGCTCCTGGAGCTCTGGCAGCCTCGGGGCAGTGCCCATTCCCTGGGGAGCCTGGGCAGTGCCCAGCACCCTCTGGGGGAAGAACCTTGCCCTGATCCCCAACCTAAACCTCCCTGACACAGCTCCATTTCCTCCTGTTGCAGATCCAAGATGTTCTCCTGCATGAGGATTTTGAGTGGACTTGGAAAGCAGAGATCAGATGTGAGAGATGGCTTTTAAGGGTAAACTTAAAAAAGATACATAAAATAGGTGTATTTCCAAACTTTGCAACAACCTCTATCAGATGCTTAAAACCTGCCAGCAGCTTCCATTCAGAGTGTTTTGATAAAGCCACTGTTGAATTATAGAAGTGATTCTTTTTTACTGAAGGCTTAATGGCACAATAAAGTAGACATTATTCAAATCTATTCAAATAAGGTGCATCTCTCAGACACTCAGCACAAGAGGACTGCTTTGAGAGGTGCCTGAACAGCAGAGTCCCACCTTGGGAGCAGAAAGAGAGGGGAGAACAGAGCCTGGTGCTGGAGTGGGCTCACAAAGACCACGGTCAATGGCCAAGGACAGACAACTGCAGCTGGCTGAGCCATCAGGCCCCTGGCCTGAGGGACCTCTAGTCCTCAAAGAAATATGGAAAATTGTGCCTCCAGCACACTAGAGAGACAATTTCATGGAGCTNTCCAGCCCTGCAGCAGCTCCGGGGTCCCCTCTGGGCTCTCCCCTCGGGGGGCTCAGGGACAGAATCCCCTGCCCTGCCCTGCATGAGCTGAACCCTTCCCTGCAAAGGGCTTTCCTTGCTCCTCCACAGCAGCAAAGCAACAATCAATGGAAATGATGGGAAAACCCCCAAGGACTCCAAGAATTAAAATGGTACAGATGTCAAATAAAGAGCAAAGAGCCAGTCAAGCCCCCAGCCTGGAAGCAGTGACTCCCCTTTTGTGGGTGGAAAAGTGCAGGAATTGGTGCTTTCCTGAGTGCTGACACAACCCCCTTGTTCCCAGAGGCAACAGTGAAAGCTGCATTTCCACAGGTGATTTTACTGGCCCAAACCAGCACTGAAAAGCCAAGTAATTCCAGTTGCTCCTGAGTTTTGATGTGTATTTAGCATGCACAAAGTGTAAACCATTACAGAGATTAAAAGCAACAGGAGACATATTAGGTGATTCAATTAGTGCAGCTTCTCCAGCAGGACTCTGCACATGAGCAGGGCATTTCCCAGGAGTTTGTCTGGGCTATTTCCAGGTGATCAAGGTGTGGAATACACCACCAGTTCCCTTGGGAGCCCATTTCACAGCCAAATGCTTTCCCCAAGCAGGCTGAATTGTGTGATGCTCAACACAAACATTTTTATTTCATCTCATTATTTCTATTTACGCTGCTTTTACTTGACAAATTCAGAAAGTTAATAATGTGTCACATAAAACTAATGGCTAGAACAATAAATATTCTGTATAATTTCACAAACACAGCATCAGTTTTATTTAGGTTCTGTGATACACTGCCAGCATATTGCGTTTCAAGATGTATTAAAAAAAATACCATGGAGAATTTTTTTCCTTAAAAAGAAAACATGTTTCTGTGGTTTGAGCAAATAACTCTTACATGGTTTTCAATTTCCAGGAAGGAAATTAAAATAAAGGAAAAATCTTATGGTGGTGGATGAGAAAAGGAACATTACCCAAACAGTTCAGTTTTATTATTTGATTCCACTTGTTCAGGTGATTTCACTCTGTAGAAAAAAGGTCAAATTCCATTTGCAAGTTTTTAAATTGTGCCATTAAAAGCTGAGTGAACATTTGCAAAACAAGTTACAAGCAATTTCCTATTAAAAATAGATTATTAAGCTTTAAAAATCATAATCTCAGGGTAATATGTGTGTCCTGCAAGATAGAGATGAATGAACTTCCAGCAATAATTCACAGTAAATGAGTTTATATTAAAAATTTACATTTACCTTGTTCCTGATATGTACCTTGGAATTTTAGAGGGGCTGGGGATTGAATTGACTTGGTCCCAAAACTGGGTTGCTGCACGTGAGAAACTAAACAGAAATCCTATTCAAACCCTCAGATGGATGTGAAGAGCCTGAAATGGGAAATACAGCTCTGAGCTCTCCATCTCTGGAGCCCCCAGAGCAGCAGCTCCACAGGGCCCCGAGGCTGCTCCCCCTCATTTAAGGCTGCTCTGCCAGCCCAGCAGCACCCAGCCACCAGCTGGGGCACCAGGGAAGGATTCTGCCAGGTGAATTTGGGTCTCCAAGGCAGCTCCCCTGCAATGACCAAATCTCATGTCACAGTTTGAGCCTGGCTGCTCACGGATGCCAACACTCATCCTTCATCCTCAATTCCCAGCCGTGCCCCAGGGAGGGGATGGGAGAGGCCATGGGCAAATCTGGGATGTGTGTGTGTGTGTGTGTATACATATATATATATGTACACATATGTACATATGTACATACATATGGCCACTGGTGGGTATTTATTCTGTTTATTCTGACTTTGAACGGGTGAACATGCAGGACTTTTACAGTTCTTTCCAAGCACTCAGCTGATTTTTGCACAGGAAAATGGAGAAGTAAAAAAGCCCAATGAAATGGGACAGTTGGATGAAGATTGCAAACACAACACACAAAACAACTACTCGGCATAAATGAATGCAAATAAGTCCTTGATAATGCTGTTGAGAAGCTGCTGGTGTTATTAGTACTTCAATCAGAGAGATGCTCATTGGAGGGGAAAAAATGAACTTAGAAAATCCTTCTCCTGTGGGAAGCTTCATGCTCCTTCCTCTCCTTCCAGCAAATTCCTCCTTATCAGCTAAAATCAGGGTCCAACCTGCGGAAATGTTTGCAGTCTTCAAATCTAAAACTAGTTAAAATCACTTATCAGCCAAATATTCCCTAAATACAAGGCAGGCTTAATAGCTACTCTGCTCATCTCATGACAACTCCCTTCCAAATATCTATATTCCATATCACATTACGGGAGCAGCAAAAGTTTCCCCTAATTTTTTTCCCCTAATTTTGCAATAGAAATCAAAACAAGATACTGTGCACTTGTTAACTGGAAATAATTCATTAGGTGAAGGTTTTATGGGGTATTTCTGTTGATGTTTTGGCAGGAAGGATCACAGCCAGCCTATATGGAATTCTAGTGCAGCTAATCCTCTTCACACACCTCAGCTGCCCAGGGAACCCTCCCTTCCCACCACTGGCATTCTCTCAAGGGGATCCCACACTTTTCCACGCCCTCAAAGTGGGCCAACACAAGAGAAATAAACACCAAATAGAAAGTACAAGCTGGGCTGTCCTTGTGTGCTCCCTTGTCACCCTGATGCTCCAGGAGGGTGTCTGATGAGGGGAAGTGCTTTTGCTAAAGACGAAGAGACAGCCTTGGAATTCCTTGCTGCTAACACATGGAAAAGCTCCCAGTAAATGCCAGGAAGCCCAGAAACAAGACTTTAGAGATTTAACTGCCTTTCCAAAGGCAAGGTGAGAAGGCCAGAGCCCACTGCAGCCAGGTCAGGCAGAGCCACACTGGCCTTTCTGGCCTCAAAGGCTGAATGTGATCCATCTCCAGCAACTGCCACAGCACATCAGGACCATTCTGTTTATTTCCCCTGCCTCAACTTCATCCCTTCATGCAACTGTTATCCTTCTGAGGATAGGAATGGCTTTCAGCTTATTTACATCATCCTTGGAAAACCCTGAGCTGCTCTGTCCCCCTCTAACACATCTCCATCAGACAGGAAGAAAGAGCTTCCAGTTGTGCCTCGGAAGGTTTCGACTGGATATTAGGGCAAATTTCTTCATGGAAAGAGTTGTAAAGCATTGGCACAGGCTGCCCAGGGAAATGGGCATCACCATCCCTGGGAATGTTCAAAAACCTTGGGGATGTGGTATTGAAGACAGTTTAATGGTGAACACGGTGGTGGTGCTGTGTCCATGAATGCACAGGGTGATTTCAAGGCCTTTTCCAGCCTTACCAAGTCTATGATTTGACCCAGCCTGGTCATTTCTGGTTAACGTGGCTTTTGTACACCACAGCTCAAGCCTGCCCTCCTCCCAAATCCTGCTGCTTGCACAGCAGCCCAGCCTCAGCTCGCTGAGCTGGCCTTGCCATGTTACACTGACCCAGCTCACTGGGAGAGGTCACCAAGGCTGGTCCTTCAGCAAATCTGATGGACTAAAAGCAGGTCAGCCATGTGTGAGGTAAAGGGGAAAGTGAGTCATCAAAGTGACAATCAGAACAGGATAAAAGCTGTAAAAACCATCAGTTCCTTGGCCCTTAGTTCTTCTCTGAACTCCAGCTGCATGAAACAGCCCAAAATCAAGCTACATGTCAGAATTAAGATGAATTCACCCTGTAGACGTGCTGGAGCTGGCAGATGCTTCATTTCAAATCATTCCTCACCCTGCAGCTTCCCCAAACCCTGCACACCCTGTGGCACAGGACTTACTACTCATTTCTCTGCTCCTTTACTGCTGGTTGCAACTTCTTTGCAATATAAAAGGAATTTAACAAGGGCATCTCTAGGATGCAAAATACTAATAGTCTGAAAATATATTAATTAATCTGTGTTACCCCCTACCCACTCCCAAATCAGCTCATCACTTTAGCTCTGCACTTCTTGAACAGATGGGATCTTCTGGCAGCCTTTAAACCACTCAAAAGCACTTTCTCCCATAACAAAGCAAACTAATTACTAGAGTAAGATGCTCTTTCCCATCTATCTTCCTGCTATTTTTAAGGAATCAGCTCGCTGTCTGATTCAGGATTTGCAGTGAAGCCCTCAAACAGCAGAATTAAATGCACGTTGGTACAATGGTACAGAACATGCTAAATGAACCTCACAAGGATTTTGCTCAGCAAATGCTTCCCCCTTTCCCTTTAGGATACTAAGGATCGTGGATGCAAAGATAATCAACTCTTAGCACTGGCTTCATGGGCTGGATCCCTGAACAGAGCACAGCAAAGACTGCTCCAGCTCTGCTCTAAAAGATTCCAAAATTATTTTTTTCCAACTTGAGGATCATTTCTTCCCAATGTAACAATTTTCTTGTTGACCCTGTAAGTGCTTTGCTCAACCTCAGCATTTGCTTGCTAGGCTGTGCATGTTTTTTCCAAGGTAACTTCTTGCCTTTAGCAACTTCAAGATATGTGGAAATCAATGTCAAAATTATAAACTTCCCAAATTCTTTGGGGAAAGCTTCTAAAAATGGCTGCAGAGGATTACAAGACTTAGATTAATTTGATAACAAGCCCTAAAAAAGCCTGAGCTGCAGCAATACCAGTTCAGATACTTGGATGAGTCCCAGGCACCCAAGGAAGTTAAACACTCTGAGAAAAAGAATTGCAATATTCAGCACCTCTGAAGGCACAAAGAGCTGCAGAGAGAAGCCAGCAGATTTTGTAATAACTAAGCAAATGTATTGGTAGATTTGCCATTCAGTGGGTATTTGTTGAGTGGCAAATAAACCAGAGCAGCTGGTTACGTGTTGCCTAGCTGCAGCCTCTAACAGGAATTGCTTCCCTGCAGGTAAATCACTTTCTATTACTCCTAAGTACCCCAGGAAAAATACTAATTGAAAACACAGTTCTAATACTGTCCAGCTGGAAAACATTAGCTTAGGATGGAAGTAGCTTGACACTGGCTGCCAACTGGCTATGGACAATGGAATAGGAAATTAATCTCTTGCAGACAAGATATTCCATTTTCCACTTCTCCTTTGTAACCTTCAAATCAACTCATCATTAACCAACAGCTTTGATTCCCATGGGGAAAGAAAACCATCACTGAATTCAGGATGATGCTAGTCTGGCTTTCTTGCATTAAAATGAAGACTCAGATTTTGACACAGTGGATGGCAGAGGAACTGGAGGGCGGATACAACATCCAGCACCATGGTAACATTTCCCTCTTTTCTTGGCTAAGAGTTAAAGAACAGCCAGACCACAAAGGAAGCACAAAGGAAAGTGCAGTTGTCCAATTCTGTATCACCCCAGCCCATCCTCCTGCAGCTCCCTCCTGCCAGGAGCTTTTCCCCATGCAGGTGCAAAAGGGATGAGGAGAAAAACCCAAGCTGCTGCCTAGTGTTAAACCCCAACGCCCCACAGACACTCAGACTGGTTTTTCATTTCTATTTAAATTCATTTCCATGCAGGGGCCATCAGGTCAGACTATCTCAGAAGCACCATTCCCCACATTGTTTCCAACCCACAACCTTCCCAAGCCCCCTCTCCTTTCCTGAAACATTCTGGCCTTTCACGACTACTTTAATTCCCAAGTTCTCCAAGATGAGAAAAAAATATATAAACCCCACAAAATCTTCTAACTCTCCTTGTCATGTAGAGGCACCCTTGTTCTGCACCCACAGCTGCCAGCAGATGATGGCAGGGGTCCCTGCCCAGGGCAGGCAGTTGGAACAGGATGATTTTCAAGTTCTGTTCCAACCCAAAGCACTGACTCGATGATTTTATGAAGTTACCTGTTGGTACAACACTTCAGGTCCACATTCACCCACTGGGCTCCAGATTACTGTCCAGGGTGTGTGCCATTGCATCAATCAAACCATCTCATTTGTGCCCAAAACTGATTAAGGAACATGCATATGAGTTATCAGCACAGAAGCAATTACCAGTTCCTAATGATTTCTGGGTCTAAAATAGGATATTTCTCCACAGTCTTACTTATTATGCTTCAAATCAGCTTCTCCATTCTTCTGGAGGAACCCAAGGAGGCCAGGCAAGATGAGGGCAGTAGAACAAGAGGAGAAATGACACACTCATCAGAACTGAAGAGATCCAAAGTTTATCCTCTCTGTAGTTTGAGTGCAGACAACTTGTCAGAGATCAAACAATTTAGAACAGCTTTGTTCTGGCCTGATCCCACAGGAGAGGTGTTTTTAGCTAGTTTACTTCCAGACAACAGAAGAAGATGAAGGGAAGGGCCCCAGCCAGACAGACTGCAACCCAAAACCATCAGCAGGCAGGCTGCATCCCCCCAGATGTGCCTCAGCCCAGCGCAGCACCCGTCCGCATCCCACGGCTTTTCTGCTCAGCACTGAAATGCAGGCTCAGCCTCAATGGCTGAGTGACAATCCAGTTTCCAAGGATGGATTCCCAAGACTCAGTGAGCAGTTAGAGGTAATGACTCCCAGCCTCATGACAGAAGCAGGGAAATTATAAAAACAGTCAGGAAATCTGAGGATCTGGAGTCAAAGGGAGGTCAGCAGGGAGGAGAACCAGTCAGAGCATCCAAGGAGAGGTCCAGATACTCAATCACCCAAATTACTGAGGACCTCTGCAAATTCTACTTTACTTCCACTATGCTCCAAAGCAGGCACAAGGCAGGGTGAGAGGGAACAGCCTAATGCTGCACCAGGAGAGGTTCACATGGGAAATCAGGGAAAATGTCTTTACAGAAAGGGTTGGCCAGCCTGGCACAGCTGCCAGGGCAGGGGTGGAGTCCCCATCCCTGGAGGGATCTGAAAGCCCTGTGGATGTGGCACTTGGGGACACAGAGCAGTGCTGGCCTTGGCACTGCTCGGGGACTGGTTAGACTCAATGGTCTTAGGGGGATTTTCCAACCTTAATTATCTTGTGATTCAATACACTGAAAAGCTGCTTTACACAATGTCCACCCAGAACATGGTGCAGGACACCAATTAAGTGGAAAAATATTAAAACTTGCCATGACAGATCATATTTACATATAAAAAAGGAAGAGCTAAAGCTATACAGGCAACCTTAATGGTGGCATTTCCTGATACTTTGGCCAAGACATAAAAATTATCACTTACCAAATAGAGGTTTTGGGGTCGGACTGCTTTCATGTGCTTTACAATAATTAAAATACACGTATTTTTTAAAGAAAACCAGAACTAGCTCTCTTGTTATAGCAAGACAATGTGAGAAACTTAGTGCCTGGACTAATCTTAGATTCACAGAATGGTTTGGGTTGTAAGGGACAATAAAGCCATCCAGTGCCACCCCTGCCATGGCAGGGACACCTCCCACTGTCCCAGGCTGCTCCAAGCCCCAGTGTCCAGCCTGGACATCCTTGGGCACTGCCACGGATCCAGGGGCAGCCACAGCAAATCTGGGAATCTGTGCCAGGGCCTGCCCACCCTCCCAGGGAAGAATTTCTTCCCAACATCTAATCCACATCTACCCTTCTTAACCTTAAGGCCTAATGAGAAAAACTTCCAAAAAACTTCAGTCTAAATAAAATGAAAGAATCCAGCTGACTCAGATGAGAAAGGAAAAAAAATCAGTGTTCTCAGGTTCTTCATTTTTTCTTTTTGTATGAAAGTCTGTGCTGGTCAAAGCACCACATCAAAAAGACCTTTGAATAAATTTGTTACCTGTTAATTATGCTTTTTCTAAAAAATTCAGTGTGTTGTAAGAATGTGCCAGCCTGGTATAGGCCAGTGATTTCTTCATGCTCCTATTTGCTAATCACAAGATACACTGGAATATATATTTTTAATCAGAACTCTGTTAACACCATCACAGTACACAGACATGATTACATTCTCATTTGTTTTGAGATATCACAGGAAAGGGTTTCTATTTGCAGCACCTACAACTATTTCCAGTCCAGTGTTCTCTGGTGTAAAGCTGATTTCTGCTTTATTTCAGAGCATAAAAACTAACAAGGCAAACCCAACACTTCAAACCCAGCATCAGTGTAACTTCAATCTGAATCAGCCCAAAAGTCAGACGTGAATATCTGAAGGGATAAAAGCAAATTAAAATGGTACCTGTTGGACCTCCTGGACTTAGAGTTTCTTGCGGGTATATGAAAAAAGGAGAGGATTTGGGATTATTGTGTTAACTATCCCTGGTTAATGGTGGTGAGGAGCACCCCAAGGCCCCAGCTCTCACCTTGATGCTTCCCCCGATGAGATCTGGTGGCTCCTCATCTGTTTCTAAGGCAACGTTGATGGAGGCGAAGGGGCGACTCGCCATCTGCTGCATCTCACGCAGGAGTTGCTGATTTATTAAACAGAAAAATATCATCATCATATTGTTCCCACACAAAGATGGAAGACAAATGTATCCAAAAGGTTTTGCCCAAATACAAAGGGATATCAATGAATAGGGAAAAAGACCTTGCAAGGATTTTAACGGCCTTAAGAACACAGATAATGGTAAATATTCACATTACTACAGTTTAACAAGTTATTGGAAGTAAAGCTGAATGCACACTGTGAGCCTGACACATCTGGGAGGGAAAATGATCTGACTGAGTCTCCATAAAGCAGTTATTTACTTTTTAAGCTGTTGTTTGTCATCACCTGTCTGATTCCCACTCCACAGGATTTGTGGGAATCATTTTAGAATTAAACCAGCAGCAGTATGTAACTACTGTAAGAATGAAGTTGCTGTTTTTTTACAACAGCACCAGCAAAATGCTGTCAGGCTTCTATTGAATAATCCTCTTTTTTTATTGTTTCCTTGCTGAATACAGAAAATGGCAAACATGTCCTTATTGCAAAATGTTTTATTAAAATAGAAAACCTTTTCCTGGGCAAGTCCCCACAAGCCCTCACGACACAAGACATCTTTTTATTGTGCTCTTAAGCACTTCTAAGCATTACAATACAGCTTCCCCTTTTTTAACACACAAAAAATAGACATTTTCTACACAGCTGGGCTGGAAACAGCATTTCAGTTTCAGCTGAGCTGTGGACACTTCTTTTTGGCTCCAGTGACTGATCTCTAACAGTGACAGCACAGCCTGCAAGGGGAGGCAGAAGCCAGAACTCCCTGGAGCAAGGGGTCCAGTGGGACTCGGTGTCTCTGTTTAATCAGGGAAGAGGCAAACACTTTGTACAGCAGGAGAAAACCCAGGGCTCTCAACCTGAAATGCAGAAACTGCCCAAAGCACTCACACAGCTTTACACATTTGCCATCACTACTTACATCAGCAATACCAGTTATCCTCTGCTTTTAAGCTGGACTGAGGCACCACCAAACACCCTCTAGAATCCCCACCATCATCACCTGCATTTTCCCATTAATTCTGGGCAATCTGACACTCCAAGCCCAAACTGATAATTTACAGCATTCAAAAAGTCCTACAGAAAACTCCACAAAAGGCATCGTGCCCCAAATATGCCCCATGCAGCACAGCAGAAGGTGAAAGCAAGGTTCTGTTATCCAGCAACAGCTTGGACAGAACTAATTCAGAGAATCACCAAATCCCAGAATGGTTTGAGCTGGAAGGAACCTCAGGGATCACCCAATTCCACCCCCATTCCTGGGCTCAGTCCCTGCCCGTGGCTCTGGGGCCACTGCTGGGCCCTGGAGCAGAGCCTGGGCCCTGCCCTGACCCTCCCTGCACACAGGGACACACAGGGATGGACAGGGACACTCAGGGATGGACAGGGACACTCAGGGATGGACAGGGACACTCAGGGACACCCAGGGATTGATAGGGACACTCAGGGACACCCAGGGACACTCAGGGACACCCAGGGACACTCAGGGATGGATAGGGATACCCAGAGACACCCAGGGATGGACAGGGACACTCAGGGACACTCAGGGATTGATAGGGACACTCAGGGACACCCAGGGACAGACAGGGATGGACAGGGACACTCAGGGATGGATAGGGATACCCAGAGACACCCAGGGATGGACAGGGACACTCAGGGACACTCAGGGATTGATAGGGACACTCAGGGACACCCAGGGACACTCAGGGACACCCAGGGACACTCAGGGATGGATAGGGATACCCAGAGACACCCAGGGATGGACAGGGACACTCAGGGACACTCAGGGATTGATAGGGACACTCAGGGACACCCAGGGACAGACAGGGATGGACAGGGACACTCAGGGATGGATAGGGATACCCAGAGACACCCAGGGATGGACAGGGACACTCAGGGACACTCAGGGATTGATAGGGACACTCAGGGACACCCAGGGACACTCAGGGACACCCAGGGACACTCAGGGATGGATAGGGATACCCAGAGACACCCAGGGATGGACAGGGACACTCAGGGACACTCAGGGATTGATAGGGACACTCAGGGACACCCAGGGACACCCAGGGATGGACAGGGACACTCAGGGACACCCAGGGATGGACAGGGACACCCAGGGATGGACAGGGACACCCAGGCATGGACAGGGACACCCAGGGGCAGACAGAGATGGACAGGGACAGCCAGGGACACCCAGGGCTGACACCCTCTCAGCTGTGTCTCTCTCCAGCAGCCCCAGGTCCCTCAGCCTTCCCTGGGCATTCCAAGATGCTCCAGCCCTTCTTCAGCCCTGCAGCCTCTGCCAGCCCTGCTCCAGGACATCCATGTCCTCCCTCCTGTCCTGAGGAGCCACAGCTGGACACAGCACTCCAGATGTGCCTCCCAGGGCAGGGCAGAGGGGCAGGATCCCATCCCTGCCCTGCTGGCACTGCTGTTCCTGATGGCTCCTGGGATGCCACTGTCCTCCTTGTCCCCAGGCACTGCAGGCTGGGGACAGCTGCTGCCCAGCAGCTCCTGGTGGCTGCTCCTCCCCAGGCACAGGAGCCCTGCCTTTGCCCTGCTGATCTCAGCAGGTTCCTCCCTGCCTGTCCCTCCTGCCTGCTGAGCTCCATCTGAAGGGCAGCACTGACCCCTCTCCTCCCACCTCTGTGTCACTGGGAAACTGCTGAGGAGGCTCCCAGCCCTCACCCAAACCATGGATGAACCAGACAACACCAATATAGAGCCTTGGGGACATCATGAGTGACAGGCCTCCAACCAGACCCTGTGCCACTAACTACAACCCTCTGGGAGCCATTTATGGTCTTTGCTTTTGCAAATCACCAATAATTCTGAGACCATTTCGGTGCAGAAGATGAGAGGACTGTCTCTGTAACTTGGGGGTGCAGGCAAGGCATCATGAGGCCAATGCAGGTAAGCTTGGGGGGTGTATGAGCTTCTATGGCTCAGTCGAGCTAAAAAAACTAAATTTTACTGCCATAAAAGGCATGTGATAAAGTTTTCCTTAATTTTTGAAAGAAAAAAAGAAAGAGAGGAAAAAAAAGGCATTTTGAGCAGATTGTAGATACTGTCACGAAGCAAAAACCCAACAAATCCACCCAAATGGAGTGTTGGTAAGCAAACTTGTGTGTAACTCACACTTGGGGAAAAGGACACGAGGAGTGCTCGGGTATTTAAAGCACACCAGCAGATTGCAGACGAAAGCAAGTGTGAAACAGATTGCTGGGTTGTTGTTCTGTAATTGTCCCCTTCAGCTATGGCAAAGTGCTTTGTTTAATGGCTATAAAATCAATGAACAAGCTGTCCTGATGAAGATGTCCAAGAGACTGACGAAGTAAAAGCTATTAGTTCTTCAAAGGAAGTTATTTTGCTAAAGAAAATGTGCAATTTGGCAACATGACTCCTACTGCAGTCAAAAGTAGTTTTGAGACTACAGAATCACAGGATGGTTTGGAACAGAAGGNCTCTCCCAGCCTGGCTCCAGAGCAGAGGGGCTCCAGCCCTGCAGCAGCTCTGGGGCCTCCTCTGGGCTCTCTCCAGCAGCTCCACGTCCTTGTGCTGTTGGGGCAGCTCTGCACGTGGGCTCTCACCTGAGCATAAAAATGCCCAATGAAGGTAAAACCAGAGGTCCAGGATGCAACCAAAGCAGCAAATGCCTAAGGGAACATCCTTTTCCTAACACCAGCTTTTGGTGTAGCACAAGTCATGTTATAAAGTTCTCCCTAAAAATTAAGAATTAATTTAAGATATAATTGTTCTGTAACTCGAATGTCACTCTCTCCCCCGAGGCTTGCACCATGCCTGTTTAACCCAGACACATATCTATCCTTCAATATTTGTTTGGTATGTTAAAATTTTAATTAAAAGATTTTTGATGCTGTAAGGGAGAAATTGTGACTTTTCCCCAGTCAAGAGGCTGAGTCTGGCTTTACAAGTCAGCAGCTGCTAACATCCAGATACCCCAGAACCTGCCCTTCCCTCACTCCTGATGATGGGCTTTCTGAGATTCCAAATAATGAACCTCAATACTCTTTCAAGCCAAGCCTTGTTTTCCAGATGACATGATTAATAGGACAACCTGGGAATATTTTAAATCACTTAGGCCTGAAGAGGATTTTAAAGGCAAAATGTTTGACAGGCTTACAAAGAAATCAAATCAAAAAGCCTGTCCTGGAATAAACCTCTGGCCTTTAATATTTAAATAACTGCAAACTGTGAGAGTGTGCACAACTTTCACTTGCATTGAGTTTGATTTTTTTTCCATGCCACAGAATCATGGAATAGTTTGGGTTGGAAGACACTTTAAAGACCATCTTGTTCTACCCCCTGCTATGTTCTACCTTCCACTAGACCAGGCTGCTCCAAGTCCAGTCCAACCCAGCCTGGTACCCTTCAAATAAAGTGATTCCTAGCAGGAATATTTTAAATTCACACACACTGAGTAATGGACAATCCAAAATGAAGAGTGTGTTACTGATGGGAGAAAAACCTCCTGAGGAAGTGAGGGAAGCCCTGCCAGGCAGGAGTGCAGGCTCTCCCAGAGAAGACAAACAGCCACTCAGGTTCCCAGGTTAATTGACCAATATAACCTGTGCTGTGCCTCCTGACAGGAAAAGCCTGGACATTTTATACCCACCATAAACCAGCCACGAGGCTCACACAACCACCCTGCTCACATCCATCTCAGCAACTGCCCCTGCAGAGGCTGCTGCACGAGCACAGGGCTCCAGGAGCTTCAGGGATGGGGCTCTCCTATTTTCAGCCATGAAGTAACAGTGGTTTTCCAGAAGAAAGCCACATATTCTGGATTTCATTTGCTCCTTATGAAGAATGGTCTTAAAAACAAGCTTACCAAAACAGTGATCCAGAGCTCGTAATGAACTCCAGTATCTACATGAGCAATTTGCCTCAAATATTTTTTTTTTTTAAGAAGGAAAACATACCAGAAAGGAAAGCAGTAGGAACTTAAGGGGGACAGTAGTGAAGCCCTGGCACAGGGTGCCCAGAGAAGCTGTGGCAGCCCCTGGATCCCTGGCAGTGCCCAAGGCCAGGCTGGACATTGGGGCTTGGAGCAGCCTGGGACAGTGGGAGGTGTTCCTGCCCATGGCAGGTGGGGGAATAAAATGAGCTTTAAGGTCCCTCACAAGCCAAACCATTCTATGATTCTAAAGCCATGGGTGTGCTAAGTGAGCAGTGGGCATGAACGAATGAATCATTTTAATGGAGAGTAGAAGCAAAGCAAGCAGGATGCCACAGGAAGGGGAGGAATTGCAGCAGGCAGGATGGACTGAGGCCAGGCAGCCTGAGTGTGTCTGCTGCTGTGTCTGGTGCCATCACTCCAGCGCACGGCAGAAGGAGGGGCCAGGAAAGACAAACAGGCTGGTCTTGCCCCAGGAAACTCCCAGTTCTAATTTTTCAAGGTATTTCTGAAATTCAGGTATTTCTGGAGCCACAGGTTGCTCTTTCTAGAAGTACAACTATTCTGAGCATCCTGAGGACATGTATTTCATTGGAGAAGAACATTTGCTGAAGACATTCCAACAGAGCAAGCTACATGTTCCTTTACTTTGGTAGAATCACAGAATCATTAAGGCTGGAAAATCCTCTAAGACCACTGAGTCCAACCATTAACCCAGCACTGCCAAGGCCACCACTGCCCCATGTCCCCAAGTGTCACATCTGCACAGCTTTTAAACCCCTCCAGGAATGGGGGCTCCACCACTGCCCTGGGCAGCTGTGCCTGGAAAGCCCTTTCTGTGAACAAATTTTTCCTTCTATCAACCCTAAACCTCTCCTGGCACAGCTTGAGGCCATTTCCTCTCCTCCTGATGAGACAAGCACTATTAGAAGTCATCCTAGAATATTCATGTGACAGCCTTCAAGGCTGCAATGAATTTGAGATGGTGCCTCAAAGCCATGGTTATGAGCAATCCCCGCTGAACTGGCTCAGAGCCCCTCTCTGATCCTGGAGTTCTGCACCACCATGGTAAAAATCAACCTCCACTCCGTCATGAACAAGCAAAATCACACCCTGTGCTCTCCATACTGTCCAGAGCCAGCTTTAAAACCCAGGAGACTCCAAAATCAGCTGTGTGTTCTGAGCCACACCCCTGTCAGTCTTGCAGAGATGGACTGACCATTGTCCTAAAACCCAGAGCCATCACACACCACAGAGAGTCCCAGCTCCAGAGTCACAGCAAGGCGAGAAAGAAAAGGCAGATGGAGATGAGAGGGATGGAACACCTATGAATAAAGGCTGAGTTAGTTGGGGTTGTTCAGACTGGTATTTTGAGCTTGTTCTTGCAAATCCTTTTGCTTCAAGGACTCCATCTGAATTCAGCAGGCAGCATTTCCCATTTATGCACAAATAACTATTCCCAGATGCACATAAACTATCAACACCCTCTTTTCAGACATGATTAACTTAGCTGGGAGGACACGTTCCAGAACTCACCTGTAATGATGTCTCCCAAAAGTGCAGCTTGCAGGCTGCTGCCAGTCAGTGTGGAAAGGGGACACCACCCTCCCTGTGTCCCCAAGGACCTATGGAGAAGGCTGGTGGATCTCCATGTCTGCAGGGCCAGTTCTGGCAGGTGCTGAGGCCCCATGGAATCATGGAATGGTTTAGGTTGGAAGAGACCATCAAGACCATCCAATTTCTGAGCCCCTTGCCATGGGCAGGGACACCTCCCACTGTCCCAGGCTGCTCCCAGCCCCAATGTCCAGCCTGGCCTTGGGCACTGCCAGGGATCCAGGGGCAGCCACAGCAAATCTGGCAATTCCAGCCCAGCCCCTCCCCACCCTCCCACACAGCAATTCCTTGCCAACATCCCAGCCCAATCTCCCCTTTCCCAGTGGGAAGCCATTCCCTGTGTCCTGTCCCTCCAGGCCTTGTCCCCAGTCCCTCTCCAGCTCTCCTGGAGCCCCTTCAGGCCCTGCAAGGGGCTCTCAGCTCTGCCTGGAGCCTTCCCTTCTCCAGGGGAACATTCCCAGCTCTCCCAGCCTGGCTCCATAGGAGAACCACTCTACATTACTTGGAAGTACCATACAGATCCTGCTGTAGGAACATTTGCTTTATGTCAAGATAACTTGGTGACCTTGGGGGGAAAGGGAGTTACCTTCCAAAATAAAAGTTGGCGTCAGCAAAAAATAAACATACAAGCCATAAATATTCCATGAAGATGAGCCACAAATATCTCAGAACTAAGTGATTTAAAGCATTTAACTACAATTACACTAACTACCATGTAAGTCAACAAACAAACAATTTTCTCTGATGCTTTCATCATCACTGAAAATTAAGTTTTTAAGCCCCTAGAGCAGTGCACATATTAATGTTAGCTAATTAGTTTTGTAACTGACTTTGCAGGCTATGTTGAAAGAGAGAGGAGGAGAGAATTAATGTTCAAATCCTTCTCAATAGGCATTTCCACACTTCAAAACTATAACAAACCAGAAAGCAAAGCTGCTGGGAAATTGCCTCATGCTGAAATGACAGAAGATATTTAATTCAGGGCTGATTAAGATAAGCGAGTTATTCATCATAATCATGCCCAGTAGGAGGGCACAGAAATCCTGACCTTTAATAAGAAGAATAAGATCATTTGTTTTTAAAAGACCAGAAGGATCTAGTCCATGCACACTGAAATATACACCAATACCTGATAGTTAGTGAAGCTTTGACTGAGTAGAGCTCTTCTGGAATAATTACACAACACTCCTTCTCTCCCTGATTTTTCCAAATAACTAAATTAGAAACCTGTATAGCTGATGGCTGCCAGCAGAAAGAGACTGTGGAGCCTGAAAGGAGAACAGCTTCAATACACCTGCAGTGGTGGGCTTTTTCTCAACAAGGCTGAACTCTCCTAGAGCTGGGCTTGAGAGCATCATAGAGGCATGGACCTCAAAGCCCATCCAGTTCCACCCCTGCCAAACAGAAGGCTCAATCCAAGGGGTTGGCATCCCAAGGATGATCCTCGAGCTTCATCTGATTTGTGACTCCAGCTTCACCTTTGCTCAAGTTCTCACTAGTCCTTTTTTGGGATATAAAACCAACTTAATTCTCTAGCACCAAACCCACTGCAGACTCTGTGACAAGAGCTCAGTGGTCTGCCAGAGCCATGTGTGTGGCTGCCAACGTGACCTGAGGGTGTCCTGCACGGAGAGATTAAAGATCCAAGTGGTCAGCTGGAGCTGGACATCTGCAGTCCCCCGAGATGAGCTCCACTGGACACACAAGTGACAGGAGCATGTTCAAACAAAACCAGACTGTCAATTTACCCCCTAAGCAAGAATCTCTTGTCAACCCTAATATTGTGGGATGTTTCTTCCTCTTCAGGGCATCTCTTATTTCTGCTACAATTTCCTTCAGCTGGTGACCAAAGCCACATGGATCACTGCAGAGCACAGTGTTTGTATTTTGGAAAAAGCCTCCTGGCACTATGAGCTGGTTCCCATTCATGGATTTTAAATTTAGGGAGAGTGGAAAGTTACGATTATTTGATCTGACCCCCTGCCCAGTAAGAGTCACTGAACTGCACCATGTGATTGACCTAGAAAAGGTCCTTCCAAAAGCACTGATTCTGAGAGCCATGTTTCTAAAAACAGAAATCATTGGCATTGCCACTCTCACCATTACAAAGAAGAGAAAAACAAAACTGGTTTTGACTTTTTTATCCCCAGTGGCAGACATTGGGTGTTACAGACTGGTTTGGTTTGAAAAGGACCTGAAGTTCATCTATCTCCAATCCCCTGCCATGGGCAGGGACACACTGGTTAAACTTCTGGCTGATCCTTTAGAAGATCCTCATCCCATCATGAATCCTCTACGATTCCTTTCTGCAGCCACTGATTGGCATCACCAAACCTCAGTACGTTCTTCCTTGGAGAAAATCAGAATTTGTGATGCTTTAAACTCTTGCTTATCTTCCAGATGACAAATTAATCTTGCAGTGTTGTTCTCCATCTGCAACACCCAAAACATTGCTGAGAGTAGTGTGGACACAGTACTCCAATAACTGGTTACACCTCATAGTAACACTGCTCTTGGTTGACTACTCATAAATGCAGGACATGGAAATTTACATACAACTTTTAAAACACCACAGCCACCATCACTTCAGTCTATTGTCCTGGGAATGGCTGTTCTGGGAAGGAAACCCAACCTCACTGCATAAATAAGATACTCAGGCTTATGGTTCCCACTGTAGTGAGAGAAATTAGTGTGTTCACCACGTGACTCAAGCTCCCCAGTCACTGCTGCCTGTGATTTCCCACTCCTCCAACTCTTGTTTTCTCTACAAACCACCCCAAACCCAAGTTCAATATTTTCTTTTTGCTGTCAGACACCAAATAGTGCTGCCAGTACTATGGAACAAGAAGGTCCATGTGGCAAATGACTGCTGGGAGCTTGGAGAACACATCAGTGAACCCTCCAAAGCACCTGGGACTGCCCAAATCTAGAGACATTTGCCAGACTTTTTAATATTTCTGCCTAGGTTTGATACCAAATCCTTTGGAGCAGACCCTGATCCAAAACACCACTGGAGACTCTAAACAATGATGAAGATCCTCAATTACAGTTAGTTTGAAAATATTCCAAATCTAAAGCTTTTTCTTTGACCAAGGATGCCCTTAATCACAGTCTAAGAGAGAAGACCTAAGAGATGAATGAAAAATACTAACAGGGGAGAGCAGGAAGGGGAAGAAAAGGAAGGCAGGGCAATAAATAACACACAGCACACATCCCTTGGAACACCTGTGCTGTAAAAAACCCAGGAATCTGCTTGCTTACGTGGTATTCCATGTGCATGGATGGAACAGCAGAGGATGCCAGTGGAAACAGAAACACCACTAAGTTTTGAATACACTTGAGAGAGAAAAAGGCCAAGAAGGAGAAGGGTAATTCCTGCAGTAAATCAATACACAAAGTCCATCTTGAATAACTGGGTGACTCGCGGAGTAAAAATATTCAGTCTTAGTCTTGGCAAGAAAGGAGGCAAAGCACAGATCATTTTGGTAAGGGTGAAACTGAGCTCTAGACACCCAAATTTAGTTATCTCTGTAGGTGCTTGCTGCTGATACTCTCACCACATTCCAAAGAGACACAGGCAGTGATCCAGCTCACCCTCACCACCCTGGGTCCCTTTGCTGGGAGGGAGCTACTCCTTGCTCCAAGTGAAGGAAACAAAGCAGACTGAGGGTGAAGAGGATTTGGATGCAAAAAGAGAACAATGGGACAGAAAATTCCTGACAGCAGATGAGCTGTATTAAAATTCTAACATCACCCTCATACTTTGTGCATTATTCTCTATTACCACCTTGATTCCTTTAACACGTCATTTTCTATAGACAAGACAGAAAGGTTTCCTATCCCTATTTCCTAATGTCATTCACCTCATTCTAAGCCTCCTATAAAAGCTGCCTTTTTATTTCTATTTTCCCTTTTTAAGATGTCTGAAGATACTCAAACATGGGGCTCAATGGCAAGTGAATAAACACACAGTTTACAATCCCATCTCCTGAATGCCTGATATGACACAAATTTCCATTTTTACTTCAGGTCAAGTTTTCCACTCTGCAAGGCCTGAACTTTCACTCAGTGTTCCAAACTCATTTTCCTGCAGGTACACATTGGCTGGGCCGTGTCTGCCCAGGAGGCTGAGGAACACTGACAGACACCTGCGAGCAGCTGGGCAGAGATATTCAGCTGAAATACAGAAAAGGAAAGAAGTCAGAAGAATCTTACGTGTTTTACAAGATCCTGATGGGGATTTTGGGTTTGTAGCATGCTGCCTTCTCCATAAGGAGCAAAGCAAACTTGGTTTCAACTAAATGATGGGTTCCATTACCCAGCCACACCAAGCACAGCTGCCTGCCTTCTCCCACCACATTTTCCAAGCAAGCCTGAGTAATTCTGACTGCTAAACCTGTCAGCACACTCCCTTTTCTGCTCCACACATATCTCAGAACAAGCCTCAGTGATCAGCTTTTCACTCTGCCCTGTGATAAGAACCTGGGCACTTGCAATGCTCCTGTTGGGAGCAGAAGTGAGAGACAGCTGGGAATTACCTCCACATTGCATCTTATTTTACTGGTTAACTTCTGGGTTAAGATTACAAGCAGAGAGTTACTACACACATGGGAAGTTACTACAGAGTTACTACATGCATGGGAAACAGCTGATTGTAACTTGACTACTGCTAAAAATACAGCCCAGGGCAGAGAAAGACCTTCCTTCAGGGCTGCAGCACTTTGTACAATCATGGGTTGGAAGGGACCTTGAAGATCTACTTCCACTTCCATCCATGGGCAGGGACACCTTCCACCATCCCAGGGACACCTTCCACCATCCCAGGGACACCTCCCACCCATCCCAGGGACACCTCCCACCATCCCAGGGACACCTCCCACCCATCCCAGGGACACCTTCCACCATCCCAGGGACACCTCCCACCCATCCCAGGGACACCTCCCACCATCCCAGGGACACCTCCCACCCATCCCAGGGACACCTTCCACCATCCCAGGGACACCTCCCACCCATCCCAGGGACACCTCCCACCATCCCAGGGACACCTCCCACCCATCCCAGGGACACCTTCCACCATCCCAGGGACACCTCCCACCCATCCCAGGGACACCTCCCACCATCCCAGGGACACCTCCCACCCATCCCAGGGACACCTTCCACCATCCCAGGGACACCTCCCACCCATCCCAGGGACACCTCCCACCATCCCAGGGACACCTCCCACCCATCCCAGGGACACCTTCCACCATCCCAGGGACACCTCCCACCCATCCCAGGGACACCTCCCACCATCCCAGGGACACCTCCCACCCATCCCAGGGACACCTTCCACCATCCCAGGGACACCTCCCACCCATCCCAGGGACACCTCCCACCATCCCAGGGACACCTCCCACCCATCCCAGGGACACCTTCCACCATCCCAGGGACACCTCCCACCATCCCAGGCTGCTCCAAGCCCCAGTTTCCAGCCTGGCCTTGGACACTGCCAGGGATCCAGGGGCATTGATCACTATTGTTAACTGCTAAAGAGACTACTTTGCTTGGGTTTATTGAGAATCAGTACAAGAAAACTCCACCTTCAAGCTATAAAATCATCTTAGATAACAAATTTTTGGGTGGACTTTTGTTTCTGGAGAATGTCTGTATTAATATATGTAATTATGGCATGACAAAGATTTTAAACTGTTTCCTCAAGATTTATGAGTATTTCTAACAGAAGATAAATGGAACAGCAGAGATCCATGAATTACAAGATAGAGTCACTAGATAAAAAGAGAGAGCAAGACAAATAACAGCAAAAGCCAGGAATGTGCCTGGAAAGCACCACTCTGATGAACTGCCTGTCAAACAGCCACACATGTAGATTGAATTTAGACTGAAACATGCCAATATGCTGCCACTGCTCCAGCTTTTTTTTTCTTTAAAACATGCATCAGACTGTAACTTAATTTATAGAGACATTTCTCACTTAGGCCACCACTCAAATACTTAAACTGAGCTCCAAAGCACAGTATTTACTTCTCAGTCTATATTCCTCTGCATTCCTAGATAACATTTAACCCCAGGAGCCACAGGGAATGTTATGCTGACTCCAGCTTAGTTTCTCACCAAGAAAGCGAGCAGCAAAAAACCAGCTGCCCTAGTAAAAATTTATCTACCTTCAGAGAATACAGAAAACCTCAAAGACTTCCATTATTTCCAAGATTAAGGGTTATCTGTTTGAAAAGCAATCATTATATTCTGCGGCAAGTTCACCAGTAAGAGCAGAAACATCTGAAGCAGAAAGAGGAAGAGGAGAAGAGTTATCAGACATCATCCTGCTTTATTACCAGAGAGGAGCTCCTCATATGGAATAAATTCCTATTATTCACACCACTGCACTGCAAAGTACAACAGCTACAGATTTTTGAAGATATGCAGGAAACAGGGACTTGCAAAGAATTCCAACACTGTATAAATTAATCCCCCAAATCCTCTTGATCAGCTCCTATGTGGGAACAAACCACTCTTGAAGAGAACAGTGACACAGCTGGGTGTCTGCAGCTGCCAGGAGTTTCACCCCAGCAGGACAGCTGGGAGGAAAACCTACAGGAATGGGCAGCTCCCACCTGAAAATCCCAGAGCAGGGGAGAAACACCTCATTCCTTAGGGAGAAAACCTTAGGGAGAAACACCTCATTCCTCAGGTGATGACCTACAGGGAACCATATACGGAAAGTGCACATGGACTCGCTCGAATCAGCTCTGCCTTCCCTCAGATTGCATAAACAGATGAACACAAGATAAAGCTCCTAAAAATAATTCCAGCTTCTGATACCTGCCCATTCCATGCTTTTAGCACACCAAGAAAACCTGCTGGACAGTTGTTTGTGGCACACAGAACTTCTCTACAAACACAGCTCAGGTATGGGGCATCTGTGCTGAAAAGCGAGCAGCAAGGACAGGTCCTGTGTGCCACAGCCACCTCACCTGAGCCCCGAGTGCTTGGGGTGCAACAGGAAATCAGCTCCCATTGAGAAGCAAGAAAAGAAGGTAGTGAACAAAAATATATCAGGGATAAACAAGGAGGAATCAGATTTTGGGGGTATAAAGCACAAAGTTATTTACATGATACAAACGCAAAAAGTTGTGAAGGTTGTTTGGACCATGGATAGCTGAAGAGAAAAAAAATTGGCTGTAAAAATCATATTTTTAAGTAGTAAACTACTGCTTTACAAATCTTGGGTGGCTTCCCCACATTTTTCTTATGCTCCTAATGTT
>VZTZ01032123.1:165595-291325 GCA_013400955.1 Drymodes brunneopygia | reverse complement strand
GGGAGAAACACCTCATTCCTTAGGGAGAAAACCTTAGGGAGAAACACCTCATTCCTCAGGTGATGACCTACAGGGAACCATATACGGAAAGTGCACATGGACTCGCTCGAATCAGCTCTGCCTTCCCTCAGATTGCATAAACAGATGAACACAAGATAAAGCTCCTAAAAATAATTCCAGCTTCTGATACCTGCCCATTCCATGCTTTTAGCACACCAAGAAAACCTGCTGGACAGTTGTTTGTGGCACACAGAACTTCTCTACAAACACAGCTCGGGTATGGGGCATCTGTGCTGAAAAGCGAGCAGCAAGGACAGGTCCTGTGTGCCACAGCCACCTCACCTGAGCCCCGAGTGCTTGGGGTGCAACAGGAAATCAGCTCCCATTGAGAAGCAAGAAAAGAAGGTAGTGAACAAAAATATATCAGGGATAAACAAGGAGGAATCAGATTTTGGGGGTATAAAGCACAAAGTTATTTACATGATACAAACGCAAAAAGTTGTGAAGGTTGTTTGGACCATGGATAGCTGAAGAGAAAAAAAATTGGCTGTAAAATTCATATTTTTAAGTAGTAAACTACTGCTTTACAAATCTTGGGTGGCTTCCCCACATTTTTCTTATGCTCCTAATGTTCTGTGGGGGGAAAAACCCAACCACCCAAAATATCTAAATAAGGTTTAATTTCAAAATGGGGATTTGACTTCTTTTCTAACGTATTAAACAAGAGCTTATGTTTCTATGTTCTGTTTTCTATTTTGAAACAGATGTAAAGGATCTCCTAATTTATGTGGTTTTGTACTTATGCTGTCTAGAAGTAGAAGTTCTGGGAATTCAGGATATTCACCCCTATTTTTTTGGTGCTTCACAGAAACTGCAGCATCAGGATACTAAAAAACCATAATTTGTCACTGAAACTGTAATCAAAAACACACTAAAGGCCTAAACAGAAGCATTAACTGAACTGGCTTAGCCTTTAATTTGAGGTTAATGTGATGCATATGTGAATAAACACTAGAGAGAACAACTATTAAAAAGTCATTTAAGGAACAACATTTTGTCCTTCTCACCTCTCTCCGTCGTGATGCCCAGCAACTTTGTTTAATCTTCCAAACCACAGCTGCCACCAGGAGCAATGACAGGAAACAACTGGAAAGGAAGGGGAAAAAAATAGAAAATAGTGTTTTATTGCCCTCGTTCATAACATACTGGCAGCTGAAAAACTCTAGGAGATGCAAAGTTAAATGAAAGGTTCATATAATAATTAGAGATACACTGAAGAAAGATAATCTGGCACAGTTCAGTGCCTGTGATCCCCAGTGAGGAAGGACACAGTTATTTTCAGGGAAAACTGTTATTCCAAAGTTCCCTGTCTGACTTCCTTAAATGACAGTAAGGCTGAAAGATCTAATCAGATTCCAAAAGCCTCTATTGCCTAGCCCTGGTGATATTTTAAGTGAGAGGATAACCCCCTGAAAGAAAAGCCTTGAATGAAGCAGAGAAAATTGATTACTATTTCCTTTCCAAATTACAAAAATAAGATACAGTGTAGAGCAGGTGAATTCTTTAAAATAGGCTGTTGCAGAACTACAGGCATTTCTTGATTTCCCCAAATTTATATTGGTTTTCTTCAGTCAAAAGAAGAGGAAAAAAGGGTGAATGGATTTATCAATTTCTAGGGAANGAACTGCCCAGGGCAGGGGTGGAGGCCCAATCTCTGAGAGATTTGAAAGCCCTGTGCATGTGGCACTTGGGGACATGGGGCAGTGGTGGCCTGGGCAGTGCTGGCAGAACTCACTGATCTCAGAGTGCTTTTCCAATCTAAGTGACTGTGTGATACTGGGACTTGGAAATGCCTGTGATGAAACACCAGGATAGACAGCATTCCCTGAGAAATGCAGAAGGGGAGACTGTTCTCGTTGCCACATCACCATCTCCAGACCACACGTTATGAAAACTCCATGGATCAGGCACAGACACCCAAAGGCAGCCAGGCAGTGATGGGATTACACTTGCAGGCTTAGATATGCACAGAAATATGCTTTACTATCACATAGCATAAATTATTTTAAAAATGGCACTTGTTTGACTTGCATGGTCCTGGTAAAGGGTGCCCAGATTTGCTGTGGCTGCTCCTGGATCCCTGGCAGTGCCCAAGGCCAGGTTGGACATTGGGGCTGGGAGCAGCCTGGGACAGTGGGAGGTGTCCCTGCCCATGGAACTGGATGGGCTTTAAGGTCCCTTCCAACTCAAACCATACCCTGATTTTGATTTCAGATGCAGTTTATGTGCAACATAAGCTGCTGCCACAGCTTAGCTGAGTTTACCTCCTCAATACACCTTTATGTGGGGAAACAAGACAGAAGTCCGAAGGGCAGAGGAAAGATGCCTGGCAGAAATACCATTAATGTCCAGCACCTCTGTTAAATGGCCCATTCCAGAGGAGTTTCTCAGGAGGAGTTTTGCAGGAGGTCAGGGACAGAGATGAACTTGCACTGTGCCACCCACAGCCAGCAGAGCCAGCGAGGTCTCCACCTTCACACAAAGCAGGCTCCAGTCACAGGTCCCCACCAGCCAGCTCCAGAAATGCACACAGCAAATGGAAGATGCACACCAAACATGCTTAACTGCCACAAGGATGGCCCCTTGGCAGGAAAAAAGGGATCCTCAGCAATTCAAAAACTGTTGGATCTCTTATTTCGGGTTGATTTCACAGAATCACAGAATCATTTATGTTGGGAAAGACCTCTAGGATCATCGAGTCCAGCCATTAACTCAGCACTGCCAAGGCCACCACGAAACCACGTCCCCAGGTGCCACATTTTCAGTGGCACTGCAAATATGTCTCCTTACATTTATTTACTCCCTGGGAGAAGAAAGCTGGAGAGCAGAACTAAGAGGATCACCTTTATTACTAAATCCCCTTTCCAAAATGCAACAATGCCCAAGTCTGCATGTCCCATTGGTTTCTCTTTCCTGCCCATTTCTGGCACCACAGCCAAGACTTCCTTGAGAAAACACAGCAAGGAATTAACAATTAAAGACTAATAAAAACTTCTCCTAAAATGCTCACCACAGTACCCTTGTATTTCAAAGGAACAGCACCATACATCTTTGTATTGTCACCAGGAGGCAGCAAATACCCACAAAAGCTATAAAATCACTAAGGAAATATATTTTCCCCCTTGAACTAACATCCCTTGGAAGCACTCGGGGAGAAATAAAAGGCAGAGCCTGCTGCAGTCCATCACCTGCTGGAAGAGCCCCAGGGGCAGAGCAAAGTCAGGATCTATTGTTGCATTTACTCAGCCTAAACCATCCTGCAATAAGTTAAAAGACCTGATGTGAGCATCAGTAGCTTTAAGGAAGTTTTTTTCCCCTACTTTCTCCAGCAAAGCAACTTTGTAGATATGGAAGCAGCAGAAAGCAACAGATGTGTGCAGAGATGTGCTGGGAAATGGTTTGGAGTGAGAGCTGAGGGCTGGCAGAGCCCTGGTCAAAGCTGTGCTCTGCCCTGCTCTCTCCTCAGCAGCTCCAGAAACATCTCTGCCAGCCATGAAAATCTGTCTACAAAGGACTCTAAAAATAACATTTTACTGCAGGATTTGCTTTGCCCTCTCCTTCTCTTTCTTCTCCAAAAATAACAGCCTACCAAGAGCCTCCTTCATCCCAGAGATCCACTCTTCACCCCAGTCTTCTCTCTACAGCTTCCCCCATCTCAAATGGCTCCAGAGAGACCTTAGAGCCCCTACAAGAGCCTAAGGGGACTCCAGGAGAGCTGGAGAGGGACTGGGGACAAGGAATGGAGGGACAGGACACAGGGAATGGCTTCCCACTGCCAGAGGGCAGGGATGGATGGGATTTTGGGCAGGAATTGTTCCCTGGGAAGGTGGGCAGGCCCTGGCACAGGGTGCCCAGAGAAACTGTGGCTGCCCCATTCCAGAAAGTCTTCTAGGCCAGGCTGGATGGGGCTGGGAGAGACCTGGGATAGTGGAAGGTGTCCCTGCCTGTGGCAGGGGGGTGAAACAAGGTGATCTTTAAGTTCCCTTCCAACCCAAACTATTCTGTGATTCCATCAGCTGTTGGGTTCCATTTTCCTATGGCCTGGGACACATCCAGTTTGAGACCAGTTAAAATTTTCCAACAGAAAAAAGGGAAGCAGCAAACTCAGGTGTTAACCAGACTGGAAGGAAAAAGGACCATCAAGAGCCATCCAACACCCCTGAGAGATTTTCATCCCAGGGAAATTTGAACATGACTCATTTCAGTCAGGTTCTACCAAGCACAGCTTCCCCTGGTTCATACAGTTATAAAAGGCTGTGCTTACACAGCATAAATATTGCAATGAACGGAGGAGATACATTTAAATTTTATGGACAATATTCTATTCGGCAAATAGCTTTATTAATTCATTCTTAATTATTCATTAGATTATTTAAGTACAATAAATGAGCAACGTGGTTATAAATAATTTCTCCTCAGTTGACCTCAACACATGCATGAAGCCTTAGTTGATCAGCCTTCAGAACACCACAGGGTATTCCCACACTGATACAAAAATCTGAGCTTAAACACACTCTCTGGTTTTATTCTGGACTTTAATCTCCTTTTCACCACAGAGAATATTCTCTCCACTCCTGGTATCCTTAAAGCTTTTCAAACAAGTCCACTTTCATTTTTAAATGTCTGTAAAACTCCATCAGCACTTTGCTATGATGCATTCTCAGGAGGGGAGAAGAAAATCCATCTGGTGTATTAGGGCCCAATTATTAAACCCTCATGAAATGTTTATCCACATCAGAATTGCTTGTAAAAAATGGCAGCTTTAAACACGAAAATGTACAGCAGCCTCACTGCTAATGTGCTTTAACATATACAGGTCACTGAATAATTTCAGCCATGACTACTAGAAACACAGGCCAAATTATTCTGATGAATTAGAAGCTATTTAAGTGCCATTTACAAGTAAATTTTAACATGCCAGAGAGTTACAGGACACATTTTAAAGCACTGGATGCATTAAACCTTGAAATAATCAGAACAAGTAGATAAACATGCACGTGGCTGGTTGGCCTTTGCCAAACAGCTGCCTGCAGCCCACAGAGCCACCTCATCATTCCTGACCTCACCTTTCTGCTGAAGATGGGACAAGGCTCAGCAAGCCACAGCTCAGCTGAGCCAGAGCAGGGCAGTGAGACAGGGAGGGGTCTGGAGCTCAGGGGCATGGGTTAAACCCAGGTGGGAATTAAGCCCCACCAAGCCACTCAACCCCCTCCTCTTCTCCCCCACCCCAGTGCACTGGGGAGGAGAATCAGAAGTAAAATTTGTAGGTTGAGAGAAGAACAGTTTAATAATTGAAAACGAAGTAAAATACAATAACATAGCTAATAATAATAATGTTACTAAAAAGAGAAACAAAAGAACCCAACCAAACACCTGATGCACAATGTATTTGCTCACCCCCTGCCCACCAATACCAGCCTCCCTTCCCAGATCAGACCCTTCCAGGTAACTCCCCCAGTTCATACACTGGCCATGATGTTCTGTGGTGTGGAACACCCATTTGGCCAGCTGGGGTCACCTGTCCCAGCTGTGAGCCCTCCCAGTCTGAGTAACTCCTCACTGGCAGAGCAAGAGAAAACAAACCAACCAACCAACCAACCAACCAAGAAACTTCTGAGAGACACAACCTAGCAAAACCCAAAGCATCAGTGTATTATCAACATTATTCTCATTCTGAACCCTAAACACAGCACTAGAACAGCTCCTGAGAAGAAATTAACTCTATCCCAGCCAAAACCAGGACAACACGTCTGAGNGCTCAGGGGGGGTCGGGCTCTGCTGGCAGGGAACAGGGACAGGAGGAGAGGGAACGGCCTCAGGCTGGGCCAGGGGAGGCTCAGGGGGGACAGCAGCAGGAATTTCCCCATGGAAAGGGGGGTCAGGCCTTGGAAGTGCCCAGGGAGGTTTGGAGTCCCCATCCCTGAGAGATCTGAAAGCCCTGTGCATGTGGCACTTGGGGACACGGGGCAGTGCTGGCCCTGGCAGTGCTGGGGGTGGCTGGACTGGATGATCTCAGAGGGCTTTCCCAGCCTAAATGATTTTACAGTTCTATTCTATGATTATGCAGGATGAAGTAAAGAGTGCTGAGAACAACACAGAAAGAAGGAAGTTATGGATGCTGAACTGTTAATCTTCTTCATTCTGTTAGAAATAATGTAAAGATATTCCCAAGCTCTTCCTTTTCCTAAAAAAACCAAAGAGACTCAGACTGTATTTTAGGCACATATTTAGTAATGCTATTTGTGCTGCAGTAAAAAATTATTTAATAAGCAAGAAGAGTAAATAAAATACCTGCAGCATAACTCCAGATCTGAATTATTGCAGGAGGCCATTCCACTTAATGAAAACTCTAGGAAAATCCTTACAGTCAGGAAAAACAATATACAGCACATGAAACCATTTGCCTGAGTATTGTACTGAGCTAACAGTGCTCCTGCTCAAGTTTTTCTGAGGAATAAGTCCAATTATTTGTATCAAACTAAAATTACACCATTTCCATTTGATATTCAGACCCTGACGGAGGCACATGAGGTTTGATGTGACACTATGAAAACACTAAACTGGCAGCTTTTGTTCCATTTGTGAACTAACACCCATTTCTCTAACAATCACTGTAAGGCTTTGGTGGGACCGGAGGGTCCGTGTTGGATTATGGAGTCACACACTGCTTTGGGCTGGAAGGATCTTACATCCAGTTTCACCCACCCTGCCATGGGCAGGAACACCTCCCACCAGAATAGACCAGACACTGGACTCCCTCAGAAGGAGGTTTCAAGGACAGAAAATGAAGGCAAGACAAACAGCAGGAGAGAAATGAGATGAACTGTGCATGTGAGAACCCAGAAGAGAAGCGCAGCAGAAGACACCAGAGGTATTTGGTAAATCAGTGTAATAAAGCTCAGGATGAGATCACAGAATAGAATCATGGAATGGTTTGGCTTGGAGAGCCCTTAAAAGGTCACCTGGTCCAACTCCTCTGCCATGAGTAGGAACCTCTCCAACCAGACCAGGTTGCTCAGGGCCTGGACTGGAATGTTTCAAAGGATGGGGTATTCACCACCTCTCTAGGAAACCTAGTCCAGGGTTTTACCACCCTCACCATAAAAAATTTCTTCCCTAATCTAGTCTTAATAGATCCTCCTTCAGTTTAAAGTCATCACCCTTTGCTCTATCACTACAGGCCCCACTTAAATGTCTGTTCCCATTTTCCTCTGAACTCCCTTTTAAATATGTAGAGATCCCAGTAAGGTCTCCGAAATGTTCTCTGGGCTGAGCTTGATTATATTTAACTAAAACTCAGAAAAATGGATTGAGCTATTCCCACCCTCCCACTCCCAAATGCCCAGGGAGCTGGGAGCTGTCCCACAGACAGGACAGGACACGCTGATCTCAGCTCCTCACCACATCTCCTCCCTTCTTTCTGGGAGGGAAACCAGAAACAAACAAACCAGGTTCAGAGGGTTTATGGGTCTTTGGCACCCTGTAGGTCCCAACAGCTTTTTGGGTTCAGCTTTGTTCCCCTCTCACTTCTGACCCTCCAGGCCAATCTGTCAGCCAGTGCCCCCATGGCTCTCTGGAGTCTCCCAGTGCTGCCACACCGGGAAAAGCAAAGGCAGCACTGACACCACCAGTGACCTCCAACTCCTGTCCTGCTGCTTCTCCTGGTGCTTCCACACCCTTATTCCATTCAAATCCATCCTAATACTCCCTATAAATCACTACAGAACTAGTCAATAAACCAGAGGTGCACAGAACACAGAGATACAGGAAGGGAAAGGGGAAGGGGCAGGAGAAGGGGAATGGGAAGGGGAAGGGGAAGGGAAGAAAAGGGAAAGGGAAGAGGGGAGGAGGGGAAGAGAAACAAAAAGGGGGAAAGAAAAAGTGAGAGGGATTATTGGGCAGTAATATGTGCTTACAAGGCCACAAATATTTTTACATCTCCTTGCACATAAAGGTACACTGGTGATGAATATCTGTGATAGCTGTGTGGGCAGACAGATCTTTTGGAAAACAAGGAAGCACAGATACAAATAAAAAAACGTTCACTGGAAATTGTCAAAATAGCTCAAACTACATGCTGAAGGACAGCTGCACAATCTGTAAATTAAAGAGCTGTGTTATGAAAAGCAGAGAGGAGGAAAGTTTACTTGCAATTCATTAGCTTTGCAAAGGTTAACAATGGTTGGAATATCATTTCTCCTCTGGCTCCAATTATAATGCAATATTAACGACCCCGGAACTTCACCGTCTGCCCAACCTTTATCCACTGACATTTCCTTAGCTTAAAATAAAACATTCATGTGGTACAAATTAAGGGTAATGCACAGCCCCCTGCCTGGCTTGGTGCTGAACTCCAGGAGTCCAGGAGCCCCTCTAAATGTGAGGCACAGCTCTCTGACCACAGTACCAGCTCCTAAATGAAATGGAAGCCTGCCCCACACTGCCTGGTGGTGTTTGAATGCATGACCAGGTTCCTGCTTTTCCATAGCCCTGTGCATCCCCAGGCAGCCCAGCCAGAGCCTGGGACATCACAAACCCAGCAGGGCTGGAGTTTGGCAATCTGGCAGCCCTGTGGAAGGACTGGACTGACCTCATTCAAGTCAAATGCCAGCAATGAAAGGGAAAATCCCCTGTTTCCCTCTCAGGTGCTCCACACAGCTCAAGGCACAGCTGATGCCTCCAGCTGCACAGCAGAAGAGCACAGCTAGGATGGGCTCACAACCAGGTGGAGGAAGTGCCTTCTAGAATATGGAAATGTGTCACAATATCTCCAGCTCAGAAAGATTTCCCAAATTCATCACAGAATGGTTTGGGTTGGAAGTGACCTTAAAAATCACCTTGTTCCAACCTCCCTGCCATGGCAGGGACAGCTCCCACTGTCCCAGGCTGCTCCCAGCCCCAGTGTCCAGCCTGGCCTTGGGCACTGCCAGGGATCCAGGGGCAGCCACAGCAAATCTGGGGAACTCCTGCATTTTCTGCAGAACAGCAAAATGAAGCAACACCCTGAAATGTGCAAACAAAAAGTCACTCTAAACATCTGTTTTCCAAAACAATATCTCTTTAGGTCCCCATTACACCTAAGAAATTGATACATATCCCAGTTTTAGAGTTTGGTGTTAGTGTTACCAACTGGTTTTAGGTCTTCCCAAAGCGTTTTCCTTGCCTTTATTTTAGGGAGCAAATTCTCAGCCAACTGTTGCTCATTAACAGCACAGGGGGCTCTCATATATTACTTATTCATGGTCTGCCTTGGATCCAGCAGTAATTATGAAATGTGCCCTAGAGCATTAAAAATGCAAATGTTTCAATAGTTTCCCCTACACCCAGTGAGATGAATCACACTGTTCTAATCCACTGGTTAATTAGGGAGTTATAGGCCCTGTAAAATAAAACACTTGGAGAGGAGTTTAGGAGTAGTGAAAGGATCAAAGAATTTCTAACACATTATAAATGCCTAATTGGAAAACACCAATAAACTGTCTTCTCCCAAATCCACATGTTCTTATTCCTCTGGCTTGTTAGGATGTTAAATAACATTGCAGCATTACTTCTCAAGGGGATCCCATGTGGTAAGAGTGATGGAGGAAAGGAACATCACAGATAACTGTTGAACTTGCAGCTTTGCATGTGCTCACTGAGATACATAATGCACTTATCTTCTGCTTTAACCTGGGATTGGAATCAGGAAAGGATTTGGGCTGGCAGGATCCTTGAAGCCCATCCAGTTCCACCCCCCTGCCATGGGCAGGGACACCTCCCAGTACCCCAGGCTGCTCCAAGCCTCATCCAGCCTGGCCTTGGGCACTGCCAGGGATCCAGGGGCAGCCACAGCAAATCTGGGATTCTCTTCAATTAATGAATCTGGAGCAATCCCTCATACCGAGGAGTTTAAACCCTCATATGCAGATGTAGTTGGGTCTGTAAAGCACTAATGGACAGTTTTTGTAATGCAGATTTATCTTATACAATTAGAAAAGAACTAAGGAGCCAACTGCTTCACTATTCATTTTCCTAACAAGCAATTACCCTGGCACAAAGATTTTTAGGGAGGACGTTGACTGTGATTAATTCAGCAAAACAAATGCTGAAGTCTGAGCCATGAGTAAGCACCCAGTCTGCTCCAATGGCAGGAAGGTGCTGGTTCAAACCTTCTGCTTTCCAGGGACTGTACTAAAGCAGATTCTACTCTCTAAAAGCTCCATCTGAAAAAAAAAAAGCTTGATATAAACCACTTGTCTGAAGGATCCCTCTGGAGCTTCTTGCTTTAATTAAATTTAGCATGAAATCCAAAGCAAGATATTATTCCCACTGCTCATTTTGTACCAGGCATAACATTGCCCACTTCAGAACACGCTGTAAGTCCTGGAGCAGTGTTTATTTACTCCATGTACATCCCTCCTGAAGGACTTCTTATTGATCAGCTATTGGCTTTTTCTTCTGGAGTATGAACAGACCCTAAAACAGAGGACAATACACTGGATTCTGAAGCCTTGAAGACAGGACCTGCTGTGCTCTGGAAGTGTTTCATTGCTTTGGCAGGGCTGTATTTTTCGGAGGACAAAAGAGAAAGCAAGTATTGAAATGGCTGCTGTTGGTTCCCACTCCAGGGGAATCATCAGTTCACTTCACCCTGAGAAACGAACTTAAAGCAGGGTATGAGAAACAGAAGTGTTTGCCTTCTATTGTACTGTAACATATGTTTGTATTTAACTTGACATACTTCCAGTTTAAAATCAAAAGGTGGCACCTAAAGAGCTGGAAATTACTCCAGGCTGAACTCTTTGCAAAGTAACTCCCCTAATTTATGGCTGGTGTTTGACGAGGTGTGAGAATCTGCAGTAAGTCCCACGTTGTCTGTGGGAAGTCAGTGTTCTCTACACCACCTCAAAAGGAGCTTCTCCTTTTCCAAAAACCTCTCCCAGCCCCATCCTCCCTTTCCCTGCATGCACAGGACAGGATGCATTGGCAAAGATGGGCAGACAATAAATTTTCTTAACATATTTCCTAGTTAAATATTTTAAACAGACTGAAGATTTCCATTTTCTAGGCTGTGCTGTAAGCAGGATGTTTAAGTTAAAAAACCAGACCAAGAAGAACCCAAACACTGAAGCCCAAAACCTAAAGAAGTAAAATTTAGCTGTCTTAAATGAAAAGTACCTGAAAAATGTCACAAAGAACTGCACCAGGTCCATAAAGTTGCTGTGCTGTGAGAATGCAATCTGCAAAAGAAAAGCAAATGCTTTCTGTTACTTAATGGAAAGAAAATTCATATTTCAAGATATTTTAAAAGGATTAAATATGACAGTGAAAAGTATCTTTACTCAGATCGATTCATATTTTTGAACACTGTTTTTGAAAAAGAACGGAAATATTCTGAGGGAAAAGAAAATAAATTGTAACTTCAGATTGTTTTGAAAACATATATCCCAAAAATGAAGCGGAACAAGTAACTCTGTCTCCCAGCCATGTTCCAAGGAATATTCTTCAGTGCAAATTGAAGAAAACACTACTTCAAAAACTTAGAGGTTTCACAGAGCTGCAAATAATCTTTAATTAAAAGTGAAAACCTTTAATCGTTGTTTACACAGCAACCCAAAATTCAATATTTACATTTCAAACAATATGCAGACAACAAAATCTCCTGGACAAAGGAACTTACACCGAGAGCTGCAAAGAGGCACGAGACACAGAAGATGATGGACACTGTGAAAACAGCTATGGCATTCATAGCTCAGTGCCCTGCAACCAGCAGCACAGAGCAGGGAAAACAACGGAATATTTGGGACACAAAGCAGAGGGAAGAGGAGAACAGGAAACTGGGAGGTGGTCAGAGGCAAAAGGGAAGATTAGGGAGCCTGGGTAAAAATAACAACGTGGAGGGGAGGCGAGCCAAGAGAAAAGCAACTTGTGCAATATTAGGAATCAGAAGTTCTTTCCAGGTACCTCCTATTTCCTCTGCCTATCAATCTCTCAGCACCGCAACAAGATATTAACTCTTGCATGAAGGAACAGAATTTATTTCAGAATTAAAGCGAAATCTGCACTGAGAAAAGCTTTAAAATGGGTATTAAATCCATTTCTGGTGTCATTTGTTAACAAAGAGTACTTATAGTAACATTAGCATAAACATAAATCCCTCCTGCCGGCAATAGCCACATCTCCAAATTCATGAAGATGTGTAAAGTGAGTCATTGCTTGGGTTTCTGTTGCTCTGGAACACTTTCTCTGATCGTATTTGCTTTAAATATCCATTGTAACTTGGTACAGAAGCTGCCCCAAATAGTTTTCTTATAAATATATTGAAATATTTTGAAGTTGAAAGTTCCTTTGCAGTGCACAACCACTGTGTGCCTGGAAAGTGAACTCCAAACCTGCACACCAGATGCTGCAACCTCAACAGTCCTGCCTACAAAAGACAAGAAAACACAGAGTTTCTTGTTGATTTTTGCTTCCGAAGTGCTTCCCAATAGCATTCTGATTATAAAAATTATTTCACTTTTTGTGTAAAAAAATCAGTGCCTCGTAATTAAGGTGGTACAGTCTTTGCATAAATGGAGATTCTGGAATAAACATAATATTCTGGAATGTCTTTAAGGCAAAGATAATCCTTACTGAAACATCACATCCCAAAATACAAACATGTAACAGAGGCAGTATAAAAATAATAACTTTTCTTATTATTTCTGAGAATAACTATGATGCTGAGTGACTTTAAGAGATGCATTTCAAAATAAAGCCCTTGTTATGTATCAACAATCCTTCAGTAGAAAAAGGAAACTAAAAGCACAAAGGAATCATTAATGGGCCAGTCCTTTGTGGACGACCATTGGGACCAGTTTCTGTGATGGAAACCAAAACTTGCTCCCATTAGAAGAAACAAGAATCTGTTAATTTTCAAATAAGAGAGATTCTATGAAAGATTAATGAGATTGTTACCAGAGAAGAGCTTCTCATTTTTTGATAACAACTGCAGGAAACAAATAAAACAAAAACAAAAGCAAACAAACAAAAAATAATTTAGGTTTGTTTTTCACACAGAAGCCTTACAAATGCTTTACCAGTGGTGATTATTTTCTCTACCAGTTGGAGTTCTTCTGTAAAGCCCAACTGAGGACCTGTACCTCACACATGGATTAAAATAACCCAGGTTGTTTCTACAATTTATTTCTCACAAGCTGAAAATACTTTGTGCCATCAAACCTGACCAATCTGTGTCACAGGCAATTTGGTCTCATAATTGTTAATGGTTTGCTTACTTAGAGCTTAATTTCCCCTAATATAATCTGTTCCCAGCACTTAATTAATTCAGTTACATTGAAAGTTTGGTTGGAAATAGCTGTTGAAAGTAGGCTGTTCATTCTGGATCCACGAAAAATATGGCACCAATTTCTCAGCAGTCTGGATTTTTAATTAAGTTTAACTGACAGCAGAAGATTCATTTATCCATTCTCAAAAAACTAATTTTGTACCAAAGATGAAGCAGTTTAACAGCAGGAAAGCCTCCTCCAGGTACAGGGCAGAACCTTAGCTCAGCTGCAAGATCAAATCCCCACTTTCAGATCGAAGAATCCCAGAATTGTTTGGGTTTAGGCTCTGAGCCCACCCAGCCCCACCATCCCCAGCAGTGCCAGGGCCAGCACTGGCCCATGTCCCCAAGTGCCACATGCACAGGGCTCTGAAATCCCTCTGGGGGGGAGGGATTGGACTGGGCTCTCCAGCACTGCTCTGGGCAGCCAGGGTTGCTCCAGGAAGAAATATTCCCTAATATTCAGCTTACACCTCTACCTGGGCACACCTGGAGTCACCTTCAGCCCCTGTGGAGGGAGCAGCACCCCCAGGTCCTTTCCATGGAGCAGCTCCCTGACTCTTCCCAAGCCACTCTCAGCATCCAAGGATGTTTCATACCCTGTTCTCAGGAATAACACAGCACCCTCAGGTAGCTGGGATCAGATACTTCATTATGTTAATTCCAAAGGTATTACAAAGCTTGTGTTTATCTTATCTGAAAAGGCACCTTGGAGAGCACAACCACCTGTCCTGCTTTTGCTATTGCCACACCATTTGAAGTACCAAGAAATCCACCTGCTTTCCAGAGGACCAGCAGTAGCTGGCTGCATGGGCTGACAAAAATTTGTAACGAAGAGATTTACATTTTTTATCATTGATTAGCATGAAATATGAAGCCAAGAAGAAAATCTGGCTTCCTCTAACTAGCCAACATCTGAAAATTGCACTGGTTTTGAAATTTGTACACACAAATTTCAAAGGAGTTAATGGCAAATGACTTGGCCACAAAATAATGAAAGCAAAGGAAAAGTATATTTGAACCCAAGTAACATTTCAGTAACAGTTGGTATTTCATACTCAAAATATTGCTGGAGCTAAACTGCAGCCTGTGACTGATAAAAATTTTGAAAAACAAATTAGGACAATTACATACCAGGACTTGGTTTGCATAAGCACCAGAGTTTGCTCTTCAAGAGAAAAGAAAATTGAGAATAATTTTGAGGGAACAATTTTGTACAAAAGTAGGTCAACTAAGACCGAAGTTCACCTTAAACCTGTACATGCAACAATACCTAAAATTAATTGAACCTCTGTTCTTGTGATCTACAAGTGCTCTGAACTCTTTAAAAACAAACTGAGTTTCACATACCTCTAAGAAAAATCAGTCCACAACCAAGTAAGAAATTATGTAGAAATTTTTTCTTAAATCCAGCAAGAACCAAATTTGAGTAACTCCTCCCATTTAACTGTAATAAACAGATGTCCAGGTAATTCATCACAGCATAACTCTTTTCATTTGTGCTGGAAGTTACTGATATTCTACAGGAAGCCAAACTATTCATCACAAGGGGATTAGGACAACTCCTTCCCCAAACTCAAATAATTTTCAATATTATACATAATATTAGCACCCCTAATCTAAAATTAACTAAAGAACTGATAATGAAAGACTTGAGGTTGTTGCAGAAGGCTCTGGGGAGACCTTGCAGGGCCTGAAGGGGCTCCAGGAGAGCTGGAGAGGGACTGGGGACAAGGCCTGGAGGGACAGGACACAGGGAATGGCTTCCCAGTGGGAAAGGGGAGATTGGGCTGGGATGTTGGCAAGGAATTGCTGTGTGGGAGGGTGGGGAGGGGCTGGGCTGGAATTGCCAGATTTGCTGTGGCTGCCCCTGGATCCCTGGCAGTGCCCAAGGCCAGGCTGGATCCACCTGGGACAGTGGGAGGTGTCCCTGCCATGGGTGACACTGGGTGGGCTTTAAGGTCATTTCCCACCCAAACCATTCTGGGGTTCTGTGAATGTATCGAAGAATATTTCGAGTATGGCAATTTCATACCATAATTTGGTATATTTTGGGTCTCTAAACACTTGAGAAAACACGAACAACCAGAGAAAACAGTGTTTCCACAACTTTTTTACCTTGGTAACAACTCAGGATTATCGATGCATTGTATTTCTACCTGTGTTCACAAATGTATAAAGTGACTAAATTCCCACCAGTGATGCCTTTCTTTTCATCCCTATTTCATATTAGGGATGAGAAAAAGAGAAACTAAAAATTATGTTTTGCACAGGACACGCTCCTGGAATAGAACTGTGTAAGAAAGAAAAATAAAAGTCTAATTAACTTCTGAAACCAGAGGAGTCCAACAGAGAAGGCACAACATGAAGCTGGCTCCCAGAGCTTGCGGCTTGCTGTGAATTCAGAAGGTATCAAAAGGTCCAACTGCTACATCCATTAACCTCACCTGGCAGGTGGGAGAATGCTACAGCACACGTGTTTTGAAAGTCTACAGGACCACACAGAAATTCAGAGATTTTTGGGCTGCTTTTTGCTTTTTATTTCAATCTAGCCCCAGCACCAAAGTTAACGAACAAAAAGCAGCAGGGAAAAGTGGAAAGCTGGGAGTTCCACAGGCACAGTGAGAGAAAGCCACAAGCCAAATAAGCTGCAGGTGACATTTATGCACATCTTCCTCTATTTCTTCCCACAACTCGACTGTCTTGTCTCTTTGTTCCTATGGTTAGAGGCAAGGATCCAATCTGACCTTGGAGAACACAAACAACGCTTACAGGACACCATGGCCTGAATGCTGAGTGCCTGCGCCTTTGTCAAAGGACCTGCTGTAAAACAAAGGGGGTTTAAGTATTCTTGAGTGATGCCAAAGTCATTAAAACATTCATTTTTCCCTCTAGAATAATGCTGGGGGGAAACTTCTCTTCTGCTGAGGAGCACTGTCACTGCCTGTTGCAGTTCTCCTTTAGACAAACACAGTGTGAAACACTCTAATGAAAGCCATGGCCAAGATCCACACTGATCTCCGTGCTCACACTCCAGAGGATCCCTGAGCCAGCTCCAAGAGCCCTGGCCTTCAGCTTTTAGGAAGGAATGAGCCAGCACAGCAATGCAGCTCCACCACCTGAACGTGGTGTCAGTTCTGCCACGTGCTGCTGCTGCCGCCTGTGCTCTGTCAACATCTTTAATGAGCCATGGAAATCGTTAAGGCAGCAGAGAGCTGATCACAGGAATGAAGGGCAAAAAGCCCTTCAAAACACCCTCAGAAGCTGGGATTTTGGAGCTGACCCTGCTCACTGAGGGATGAGCAAACACAGCAGCAAACTGAGATGGGCCTTTGTCAGACAGGTGGCTCTTAAACCATCTCAACAATGTCAGTTCCAAGGAATGCTCTTCCAGAAGGAAGCGTTTGTTCACCTCTGCAGATGATTTATGGGATTCAGAAACAGATGATGACATCCAAATCCAGGACCACAGGGGTATTCCTGTCAGCCCTTTACACTCAATGGAAACCTCATCTGTGATTCAGCTGACCAATGCAGGTACCTAAAAAAATATTACCTGACCAGTTCCATAAGAGAACCATAAACAGAGGCACACAAAGACATCTATGTGTAGACCCCTAAATTTAGATATTTTAAATTTCCATGGTGCATCCCTGCCCTTGGTTTCATGGATGCACCAGAAGCTCCTTTTGATGCCTAAAGAGGGGTCAAAGCTACTGCAGCTGCCCTGGGACACCTCCAGCTGCTGCTCCAGAATCATAGAATGGGCTGGGTTGAAAAGGACATTCAAAACCATCTCATTGCAACCCCCTACCATGGGCAGAGACATCTTCCACTACCCCAGGTTGCTCCAAGCCCCATCCAACAGTTTTTGAGTGAATCCATACCCTGATCACACCATGGAAGCAGAAGGGCATTCTCTGTCAGAGGCACCACAGATCTTAATTTTAAACGAACAGCAAAACTCCACTCAAATTTGGAGGTTAGGAAGAAAATTTAACCTGATCCTCAGGGAAAGATTCTCCAGACAGAAAGTTAAACCTTAGGTTTCAGAGAAGAAAGGGTCTTAACAGGAGTTAATTGTAACTTGAAAAACTCTGACAGACAACAAGCTGAAGTGGAGCATGATTTGGAGGTGGGAGATCCCAGAGTTTGTAATACACCTGGTGCTGTAGGTGTGGACATCAGAAGCAGCACTGGAAGGGGCTCTGAGGTCTCCCTGGAGCCTTCCCTCCTCCAGGCTGAACATCCCCAGCTCCCATTCTGTCTCCAGAGCAGAGAGGCTCCAGCACTTGGAGCACCTCCATGGCCTCCCCTGGGCCAATTCCTCGTCTACTGAACAGTTCGCCCACCAAACCCATCTTTCTCCAAATCAGAGAGAACTTGGTGCAGCTGAAGAGGCTCCCATGCTCACATTTGCATTTTACAACAAGCAAAAATAAAAATCCTCACTCAAATTTGATTTTCACACCTACTCCTCCAAGTAGCTCTGCTCCTTCGTGAAGGATGAAAGAGATTAATGACTTACTCCTCACCTGCTGCAGCATTAACTGAGCCATTGAGCTTTATGGCACAAATACTCACTACTGTGCAAATATAAAACCTGGTTCACTTCTGAACTTATTCTGAGATGAAAATAGATTTATATTCCAATACTGTGCTGCCTTCCTGCAGTAGCCACAAATTGTCACTTCTCAGCTAATTGGCTACAGTCAGCAGTTGGCTCAGAAATGCCAATTATATGTGTTTTGTCTTCCCATGTGAACTCTCTGATGTTGTGCAGAGTGAACACAGGCACGAGTGTCTCTAAATTAAAAGCAGTTCTTAAGATGTGGTCCCAAATTTCACTGCATCCCAGAAATTATCACACAAATCTGAAAAATGAGAAGTATTTGTTCAATAAACAGCCAGGGGTTGAATTGTGATGCTCATCTAAATTTAAAGTGCACTAGGAAATAAAATTCTGGAAAATCCTGTAATTGAAACAGCAAACTCAGCTCAGACCCTGCACACCTCCACATGACAGAAATAAGCCCCAAGAAAGCCGAGCCAGGGCCAGAAAAAACTCAGTTCTTCTGAGTCCTCAGTGAATTTCCCTGATTTCTATGAACTTCTCAGTTCTTCTTTCAGGCCACTCACAAGAAGAAAGACATTGAGAGGCTGAAGTGTGTCCAGGGAAGGGAATAGAGCTGGGAAGGGGCTGGAGAATTCCTGAGGGAGCTGGGAAGGGGCTGAGGCTGGAGCAAAGGAGGCTCAGGGGGGACCTTGTGGCTCTGCACAAGTCCCTGACAGGAGGGGGCTCAGGGGGCGTCGGGCTCTGCTGGCAGGGAACAGGGACAGGAGGAGAGGGAACGGCCTCAGGCTGGGCCAGGGGAGGCTCAGGGTGGATATTGGGGGAATTCCTGCATGGAAAGGGCTGTCCAGCACTGGCACAGCTGCCTGGGGCGGTGATGGAGCACCCCTCCTTGGAGGGATTTAATGCCCTGTGCATGTGGCACTGGGGACAAGGGTCAGTGGTGGCATTGGCCTTGCTGGGGAACAATTGGACTCAATGGTCTCAGAAAGTTTTCCAACATAAAAGATTCTGTGATCCTGCAATTACAATAATTGTCCTGGAGACAACAAAGCTCTGAGGTACTTGGAAAAAGTGGAAAAAAGTAAAGATCCTAAACCTTGAGACAGAAGACAAGTCACAAGCAGGAAAACACTCCAGTCCTCTGAGTTCCAGGCCCTCCAGCACCTCCCCCAGTCCCAGCCCCTGAGGTGTGGATGCATTTGGGAAGGATCCCGTTCCCTTTGGGAAGGATCCCGCTCCATTTGGGAAGGATCCCGTTCCCTTTGGGAAGGATCCCGCTCCCTTTGGGAAGGATCCCGTTCCCTTTGGGAAGGATCCCGTTCCCTTTGGGAAGGATCCCGCTCCGTTTGGGAAGGATCCCGGTCCCTTTGGGAAGGATCCCGTTCCCTTTGGGAAGGATCCCATTCCCTTTGGGAAGGATCCCGTTCCCTTTGGGAAGGATCCCGCTCCCTTTGGGAAGGATCCCGCTCCATTTGGGAAGGATCCCGCTCCCTTTGGGAAGGATCCCGTTCCCTTTGGGAAGGATCCCGTTCCCTTTGGGAAGGATCCCGCTCCCTTTGGGAAGGATCCCGCTCCCTTTGGGAAGGATCCCGTTCCCTTTGGGAAGGATCCCGTTCCCTTTGGGAAGGATCCCGCTCCCTTTGGGAAGGATCCCTTTGGGAAGGATCCCGTTCCCTTTGGGAAGGATCCCGTTCCTGGCTCCGTGCCGAGCAGGGCTCTGACACCATCTGGTGCAGGCTCGGTTACGTTGGCAGCACGCCCACCATTGCTGGAGAGTTTCAGCATGGAAAAAATGAAAATTTCAGCACATAACAGCTCAAACTCTCACTCAGACCCTGGAAGTCCAGTAAAAATGAGCTTTACAGTCAACTGAGCTTAAAAGGAATAAAAGTTGTTTGCCTAAAGAGCTGGTGATGTAAGCACACACAAGAGGGAATCAAGAATAAAAAGTATAAA
Organism: Drymodes brunneopygia; assembly: GCA_013400955.1. Lineage (NCBI taxonomy): Eukaryota > Metazoa > Chordata > Aves > Passeriformes > Petroicidae > Drymodes > Drymodes brunneopygia. The sequence goes on along the minus strand of VZTZ01032123.1, from coordinate 271,427 downwards.
ACAACCAAGGCAATATTTGCAAGTTTATTTTTTTAGGCTTCAAAATAGCTGACAGATGGAAACAGGCAAAACCTTCTGTCTTGCATCATTTCTGACCAGACAAAACAGGGGAATAAATGCAAGACAGAGTTCAGGGTTGCAGTGATATTAATGGAGAAAACAAGCTCTGCTTCCTTCCCCAAGGAGGCTGTGAATTCTCAGGATCATACTGGATGAGGAATCTAACATGTTTATCAACCTGTAGCAAAAAACCCTGCGATATGCCCGCTGCAGGAATCTCTACAGGAATTTTAAGGATTTTTCATCTTTTATAAAATAAAGTAGGAAAAGGAGTGTATATATGTTTATACATGTTACACACAGAATCATAGCATGGTTGGGGTTGGAATAATAAAGATTATCTATTTCCAGTCCCAAACTAAATATGTATTTTTATAAGTAATCAAATGAAAATACCTTTGAATGACAACATCCTCACATTATTACCCAACACTGAAGCCACAAGCTGTCTCAAACCTGGTGTCACATCACGACCCAAAGTGGCAGCAATTAAAACCCCCCAAATTTACTTTAAACAAACTACATAGCATCAGGGTTAGTTTTAAAGAGCCATGAAATCAGAATCATAAGGCTGGGCTGTTCTCTTCATCACAGGTTTTTCCGTTGAGAGCCTTGGCTATGATTTGGTGCTCAAGAAATCTTAAGGTGGAACAGATAACCGTGCTGGGCAGGGCGGAATGAACAACCTCTCTGTAAGCTCTGATTTGCATTTAAAAGGCCAGGCAGTCACTGCCTGTCACTAAAGAATTTCTAGAACATGGAATTCACCATTTTGTCATGAAGAGTTTCCCAGTAAAATACTGAAGTGACAAATCAATCTGGGGTAGCAGGAGGTGTCCCTGCCCACGGCAGAGGGTGGAATGAGGTGCTCCTTCATCTCCCTTCCAACCCAAACCATTCCCTGAATCTCTGATAAAAATCCTCCCAACACAGCACCTGGGAAAAGTCTGGCATGAACAATTCTCAGGGTTGCTGAAGCTACAACCTCCTGTAGAAAGGACTGAACTGGCACCACATCCTGCCTAGGGTTAACTGCCTGTGAGAGAAATCCTCCTTTTAAAGGATTTAAGAAGGTGCTAACACAAATATTATTTAATCGAAAAGAGAACAACTTCTAAAAGGAGAAAAATGTCATCGGTTGATGCCAAAAATAAGGTGGCAGGAGCAGACAAAACACAAGCAGCTCTTTCATGTTTTAAAGGACCATTTAACTGTTCTGTTTTAAATCTTTCCATCTTACAGGAGAAGATGTCAGTTTGCCTGTTCTGAAAAATCAGCATGTAATTGCATGTCTCCAAAAGTAATTACATTCAACAGCAAATTTCATCAGATTAACAAATTGATTTACGTTTCATTGCTGGGTTTCAGGAAAACCTCTCACGTGGTGAGAGAGATGCAGGCAGAGGGGCTCAAAGGCACCTGCAGTTACAGCTAAAGAAAGGCAAGGGACATCATTTGCAAACAACTTTGGCATTACAGTGCTTTCAGAAGCCAACAGAAAAGAAGAACATTTTTGGCATAAAGGGTCCCAGAGAGTCGAGGATGATTTTATCTCTGCACTTACATCTCTTCCTTGTTAAATATGCATGAGGCACATGAGGACCTGGCAGGAAAGCTGCCCGGATCAGCAACCTCACTGCAATTTCAAGCCCACAGAATTATTTCATCAAAGCAATCCCTACCTACCTGAATGCATTTTATTCTCTTTGGACAACAACAAAGACACTTTTTCCTTACCCTCACCGAGAACCTGTGGCTTTTGATTTGAGAATGACATGAATTTAAAGACTGGAAACCTCCATGGGCCATGTCCAGTCCTCAGGGGTTGTTTATGTCCTGTACCAAACACCTAAGGCTTCCTCCAGAGAGGAATCAAGGAATTAGAGACAGTTCAGGCCCTGCTTTTTACCTGTGCATGGTTTCTTTGCTCGATCTTTTCCCATGTTTATCAAAGCCTTTCAGTCAAGCTGTAAACCTCAAAGAGGGAAACACAGAGCATCACTGCTGGCAATGATCATGCCACCTGAAAGAGGCTGAAAGCCTAAAATAAAAGGAATGTGTGAGATCTGCTGTTCCTGCAGCTCTATTTTGGGCTGCTCCTCACCTGGCAGGAGCTAAGGGTACCCCAAAGCTTTCTTTGGTTGTAGCAAATGTCATCCATCATTTAGCTCTGGAAGAAAACAAATGCTTCCTGAACTACACTAAACATGAATGGCAAGTAAAATTAAAGCTTAATTGAAAGTGGTATTCAGATTCCTGCTAATACAGACCACCTGTTTTAGGGGTAACGTTGCCAATAAAACTAGCAGGGTGATGGGGAAGGGCATTAGAAGAAGAATTTCAAATCAAAACTGCTTTAATGAAGGAGCTTCACTTTGAAAAATGAGAATTTCAGAAGATTTCAGTATTTACATACTGGAGGACACAACAGCAATGAAACATTGAAATAAACAATGATAAAGATCAGAGAGAGAGCTCTGAGGACTGTGGAGTCTTCTTAAGAATGTAAGTCCTGGCAGTTTCTAAAATATTGGCTGATATTTTCAACTTAAATAGCCACATTCAGTGTAAGAAAAAACACGATCCATTCCTCAGCAGAATTTCAGTCTAGTGAATAATTCATCTAAACTCTGAAACTCTGGCACCAGGTGGCTCCACCTGACCTTTGCCTACATGCTAAGACAGGAAATCCTCCTGGCTAAGGAAAAGACCCAACATCACTGCCAGCTCTGCCATGCCAAACAGGTGTGAAGGGAATTTGCTCTCCTACATCCCAACAGACATTCCCAGTGTATCACTGGAAAGCAGTGGGAGCTGTTTCCCAGGTCAAAGGAGACAATCAGTAACTATAACACAGCCCTTTGGCAAACCCTTGGGTTGCAGAGAGAGGCAGAGAAATCTTTTGATGCCTGTGAAGCAGCAAAGCTCCAGCTATTCCCTTAAAACAACTCAGGACAGAAGATAAGGTCTTAAAAAAATTAGAAGCCACAGGTCTAATATCCAAGGAGCCTGAATCCAAGGAAGTGCCAGTTTGGAAAGGTTTAATGGGAGCACTGTCGTACTCCCACATCCATCAGAAATCTCACTTCATGCAGCAGAGCAGCTCTTCACTGGAGCACTAAAATGAGCATTTTCCTCCCAAAGCTGGATGCAGTCATCCTGGCAATGGGAATTTACAAAAAGCAACAGAAGGCACAGAGGGAGGGCCCTGAAGGAAGGGGTTCATCAAAGAGCACATTAACTAATGGCTGACATCTCATTCCTGGGGATGGCACCTGCAAGGGCTCTGTACAGAGCAGCTGGAACTGTGACACCTGGATTTCTGCTCTGGAGCCAGGCTGGGAGAGCTGGGGGCTGGAAAGAGAAGGCTCTGGGGTGACCTTATAGCCCCCACCAGGGCCCAAAGGGGCTCCAGGAGAGCTGGAGAGGGACTGGGGACAAGGCCTGGAGTGCCAGGACACGGGGGAATGGCTTCCCACTGCCAGAGGACAGGGATGGATGGGATTTGAAATCATTCCCTGTGAGACCCTGGCACAGGTTGTCCCAAGAACCTGTGGTTGCCCCACCCCTGGCAGTGCCCAAGGCCAGGCTGGATGGGGCTTGGAGCACCCTGGAATAGTGGAAGTTGTCCCTGCCCATGGCAGGGGCTGGAATGAGATTGTGTTTAAGGTCCCTTCCCATCCAAACCCTTCTGTGATTCCAGGATTCTGTGTGCCAGTCCAAACACAGTGGCCTGTGACAGTCACCTGATCATAACCAAAAGAAAGCACCAATTTCTGGTTTAATTACAGCACATTTGAGCCTGTCCTCAGTTTCCAGGTCTGCCATTAGTGACAGTTTCTGCACTTCACCTGCTGACACCTCCTCTGAGAGCTGTGATCCACTGAAGGGCCATGAATTGTTTCCACCTTGCAGTTCACCACTCACCCTTTCAGGAACCAGAGAGCAATGCAACATTTTGAGTGGGGTCACTGGTACCAGTACCAGGCTAAACAGCATGTTTGGAGATAGAATAAATATGACAACACATGATGTGACTGAGTTAAGCAATCCACAGGTGGTCTTTAAGGTCCCTCCAATCCCGTTCGTCCCATGATCTGTGCAAAAAGGGATAAAGAAAGATATAAAGGAGGCTCTATGGATACACCATCCTGAAATTAATCAAGCAGAGGAAACCAGAAGAAAGTGTGAGAAACTAAAATTGAAGGAAGCAGAGGCAATTTTAGCTATTTTTCCATAACAGCCTTTATGAAATGTGAGTGGATGGCAACAATTGAAGTGAGCTGGATGTTTCCCACTGGGTCTGAAATGCTTCTCAAACAGTGGGAGCTGTGCAGTGCTGCTGCAGCCTCCACCACGCTGCACATGCAGCGATGCTGTGTAGTCACAGTGGCACCTTTTGAAGCCCAACACGTGACGAATTGCCAAGAAAATTATATATAGTGAATATCTAATGAGATTTTGCAAATGGTACATTTTGTATGCAAGGGCTGCAAAATTCCTTCGCCTCTTTTTGTTTCTTGAAGTATTTGCTTCATAATTAACATTTAAGAGCGTTCAAATCAAAATCCTTCAACCAACACGAAGGAAAGAGAGGAGGCAATTGCCAGTTAATGATACAATTGCAAACTGGTTTTGCCTTAATCAGCTCCTAAACGTCTTACACATTCTCAGAACGTAGAGATCAATGCAAGATGCTCGGAATCTCAGAGAGAAAAACTGAGTATCAAACAGGACAGAATGTTAGTGAATATAAACAAGAGCTTGGGTATGAAACAAGACTAAACCACCAGTTTCTGTTTAGAGAGTGGAAGCAAACACCATCAGCAGTAAATTGTGACGAAGCAGAAAGCTTACAGCCAGGGGAGAATTTGCTGCATTAGTAGATTGAATTTTCACCCCCCTGGACACTCTGGAGAGGGATTCACTCACTGGACTCGGCCCCAGGTAAATAAATATGAGTTTAAACAGTGTTAAAACCTGCTGACATTTACACAGGTATCAAAGAGATGTTCAAATTCTCACCATCAACTACTTGTCAGCTCCAGAACTGCAGCCTCACCTCAGAGCGAGCTGACTCTGCATGGATTGAAACCCTTGAAGGGAACTCCTCTGCAAGTTTCTGCACTGAATTCCTTTGCTTCTTACTGTGCTATTGTACAGCTGATTATTTATAGTCAGTATCTCTCCTCTGCTCTGAGCTAAGCTTGGAAAGAATAACAAAGCAAACACACAATGAAGATTAAGCAAACAGGAAGAATAGTGGGGAGAAGATTACTATCACATTTACATAAGTGGTAAAAAACCTCAACCCTTCAATGCCCACTAATGTCCTTTCCTAAACGGTGCACTCCCAGTTTGGGGGAAGATAGGGAATATTTAGAGCAAAGCTGAAGAGGTGAAGGTGAACAGTTGGTTTGCTAAACACTTCAGAATTCCATGTGTCCAAAGTCTGCAGCAAAGATGAGCTCATAAAGCAGAGAGAAGGGAAATATCCAGGCACTGCTGGCAAGACCTTACCTGGATTTTCAGGAAAGCTTGGCAAAGTAAGGCTTTAAGTGAACTCCTTCATGCTTGGAACTGCCCAGAAAGGAGGAATTAGGAAGACGATTGCGGCATTTTGAAGGCTTTCTGCATTTTGCTGCTTTAGCTTTTTTACTGAATAATCATTTGAAGTCATTAACCAGGCAGGGAAAGACATCCAAAATCAATATACTTTAAAAAAGAAATGAACTGAAGTGGTTTGAAAAAGAGGTGGAGCAAGATGGGGAAGGAAGAGCCAGAAGTGAGCACTGGCAGGGACACAGCCTTCTCTTACACACAGGAGCATTTATACTTTCCAAGTGCAGACTTCAACAGGCAAGGAGAGAGAATGAATAAAAGACAGATTTCAGTCAAGGACTTCAAGCTTGTAATACTTGGGGGGGGGGAAGTGGGTTGTAGAATTGCTTTGCAGTAAAAACTACATTTCTGAAGTTTCTGTTGCAAGATTTTGTATAGACATAAACATTCCTGTCTAAATACATCTGTTGTACTGAAATTGAAAATAAGCCAGGACAAGTGAGTGTATGCACAGTGACAGTTTACTAAGATATTCAAATGAAGAATAAACCCCTAAAATATGATTTGGACATGCTGCACTGCCCAGGAGCAGCCCAAACACATTCATGAGCTGCCAGGTGATGCACACACATGAGGACAGAGTAATTTCCAGCAGCTTGGCAGGAGCAGAGTTTTCCTGACTTCGACACACTCTATTAAAATCAATGTAATTTCCAAAGGGGAATTGAAACATGTTCTGTAGCTGTGTGACAGTTTAATAGTGGAGCTGCAGTGAGGAACACTGTAGGAGACAGGCTAGGAGATAAGAGAACAGTTTGCATTCTGTCCATACTGCAACACAGAGTTTTAATTAACGAGCAGTTTGCCCTGAAGGACTGATCCCAACAGCACAGGAACTTTTCTGCAGTGAAATCAGGGATGAACCCCTTGGAAAAACAAATGAGAGAGGGAAAGCTCTGAATAAAAACAAATCCTGAGAAGAACACAGCGTGGGATGAGTCAAGGACTGATGGCCAGTAAGTCTTAAAATCAGAGAATCAGAGAATGAGGTGGGTTGGAAGGGATGTGAAAGCTCATCTCAACCCACCCCCTGCCATGGCAGGGACACCTTCCACTGTCCCAGGCTGCTCCAAGCCCCATCCAGCCTGGCCTCAAACACTGCCAGAGATGGAGCAGCCACAGCGTCTCTGGGCATTTGTCCAAAAAATCTTTGTCCCAAAAACCTGTACCACGATGTAGCTTCTATTTTATCATATTGAACACAAACTACAGAGAGGCACAACTTCACAGAAATGAAAAAACTGAGAAAGGACAGGTAGGAACACAGACTGCAGCTGAGGGAAGCTCAAACCATCACGACAGATTGCACAAGACCTGAAAGGACACAGTGAGTCCTGGTTTTTAGTTGTGCACTGAAGAGGAAATGAACAGAGATTCTATGCACCACAGATTGCTGGTCACTGCCAGACCTCTTCACAAAAATGTGTCTCAACGAATAAGAGCTGATGCTATTTTAGACTTTGTTTTGGCAAGTAATAAAGACATTAAGAAGAGCTGGTGATAAAACACTAACTTGGATTGAATGCATACAAGCACATTCCCATTAAATTAAGGATAAAGAGAGGTTAAGTGTTGTAAGAGAATCAAAGTTCACTCTTTAACTATGAGAAATGAAATCAAACCGTAAAATCAAGTGGACTAAGGAGATCAGGAATGGGAAAGCTGCCATCTAAATACATCTCTCAGGTCAAAGATGCAAAACTATTTGAAAGCTGCATCTTCAAAGCTAACCTCAAAAGGGACACGAGGATCAATTAAAGAGACTTTGTATAAAGGGGGAAAGGAGTCATTAGCAATGTCTTTAAAGACAGCAAGAAGTAGAGATAAAATAAGAACTGCCAGAAGTCAAGCTGTGCCATTGCTCAGCAAATGAAAACAAAGCAGCAAGGGATGTGTCAGCCATACAAGCAAAGGAAACCAGGAGGGCAAGGGAAGAGGGGATGTTGTGAGGAGAGGTAAGAGAAAAACCAATCAGCTGTATCCCTAAAACTAAATTAAGAGTTTTCATAAGGGATAAGAACACCGAACATGGGTGCAAGGAAAAGTGTTTAATGGGAATGAAGTTACAAGAGATACACAACAAAGGTGGAGACAGAACTCAAGTGTTTTGATGCATTCAGGGCCAGAGAAAGCAGACAATGTGCATCCCAACTCTGAAAGAAATGCTTCATTGGATAGTATCATCTGGAATAAGGCTGTTAAAGCAGTTTATCACCCAAGCATGGCTGAGCATGGAACATTTAAAATTTGTATTTAGAGAAGGAGGGGGAATAGAAATATTCCCCCTCCCAAGACCTCTTGAGAACACAGTTTCAAGACAGGTTTGAATAAAAGAACTTAATTAGTAAATAAAACAGGAAATGAACAAGCAGTGGAGCTGACAACAGTAACCTGTGCCATGCCAGTTCACTATTTGCTATTTGGAAAAATAATTTCATGTATAGACCTAGGCAACAGAACAGAGCTAATCCAAGTTTCATTATGGATATCAATATAATGGGAATTCTCAAGTGAGATAATGGTAAAGAATATTTCAAGAATAAGAGTGGTTAAAGAGGGCAGAAGTTAGTTCAAGATTGGCATTTGGACTGATATATTCATGTCCTCAGCAAGTCCAGAGGAGGCCCCGGAGCTGCTGCAGGGCTGGAGCCCCTCTGCTCTGGAGCCAGGCTGGGAGAGCTGGGAATGTTCCCCTGGAGAAGGGAAGGCTCCAGGCAGAGCTGAGAGCCCCTTGCAGGGCCTGAAGGGGCTCCAGGAGAGCTGGAGAGGGACTGGGGACAAGGCCTGGAGGGACAGGACACAGGGAATGGCTTCCCACTGGGAAAGGGGAGATTGGGCTGGGATGTTGGCAAGGAATTGCTGTGTGGGAGGGTGGGGAGGGGCTGGGCTGGAATTGCCAGATTTGCTGTGGCTGCCCCTGGATCCCTGGCAGTGCCCAAGGCCAGGCTGGATCCACCTGGGACAGTGGGAGGTGTCCCTGCCCATGGACGGGGTGGCTCTGGATGGGCTTTGAGGTCTCTTCCAAGCCAAAGCATTCTGTGATTCCATGACAGAACCCAAATGTCCCTGCACAAAGCACTATTGACACCTCATCTCCATCACCAAAATCCTTCGAGACAAACACATGGAGACACACAGGGAAAACAAACAAGGCACCTGAACCTGAAAAACCTATTCCACATCAAACAGGGATGAGGGTTTGTCTTCCTTAAGCCAAAAAACACTAAAGGCTGTGAGAGGATATGACCTGCAGGAGTTTCAAGTGCCAAACAAGAAGATGGAGGGGATGTTTAAGCTCAGTAATGACACTGGCACAGGAAAAGGCAGGAGAAATTCACTGTAACTGCAGGTTGGGTGGAGTCCAGAGTAAACACAGGAGAGCTTTAGGGACAGGACACAGCACTGGTCCTAGATACCTACAAGTCCTAACACACAGTTCTGCAGCAATAAATAACAAAGAAACAAATCAGGTTAAGGTACAGTACAGCACTGATTATGGAAAATCAAGTATCAATCAAAATAACCTACCAGGTTAAAAAAAATTAAGTTTTTTCCTGACACCTGTGATTATGAATTTGGTAAGAGAGAATCTCAAATATTTAAATAAATCATTGTACAAGTGCTCACCTTTGTACACAGATGCTACTACCTACAATAAGTAGTACTTACATGAAAATTAGGAGATTTAGGACTTGCTACTTGAGGATCCAATGACAAAGATTTTACATTGCAGCTCATCACCTCCTCCATATTTAAAAGTTAGGACTTCAAAATAAACTAAGACTTTACCAGTTCATGAAGTAAAAACTCTCCAGCTGCAAACTGATTACCAAAATTGTAACTAATATTAAAAAGAGCCCAAAGCCAAAATGTCAAATCTTCAGTCTCTAATCAACCAGACAAAGTTTCCCAGGTAATTAAAACCCACTCTTTTTAGAATAAGGTGATGAAGACATTTCACAAGTATTCCTAATACTTTTTTAAAAATTCAGGAAAAATATCGCTATAGCTTAAGGACCTTTTTTCTAGGTGGATCTCATTTTCTTGCTCAATATAATCCTGTGCATTATCTTTGTTGAAAGTGTGAGTATGCCTGACCAATACATTTGAATTCCAAGTACATTAATGTGAAGTGGCAGCTTTCACAGAACAATCAGATGAACAAGGGTGAAGATGGAAGAATTTGGGTGTCGCCCTGCTTTTTGCAGGGTTCCATGTTTGTAAATTTGTAGTAAAAGTTCCCATGCATTTTCTATGAACACAGTCCTTGTTTTCCTAACTGACCAAAATTGTTTTGAACTTTTAGATTGTTTTTCATTCCTTTCCCCTGGGGTGAAGAAAGATGATTGACCATGTCTTTATCCTGTAAACTTATAGAGGTGTTAATCCCTCTCACCAATCCATGATTGTCTTCAGAAACAGATATAAATGAGAGAATAAAGAAGGGCAGGGCCCTTTTGAGTGGTCCTGCCTGGTGATTCAACTGCTGCTCTGCGGCCTGTGTGTTTCTTCTGTTGCCAGCTGTGCGACATTTGGGTTCTCATATTTGACCAAGTTTCTTAAACAAGGCAGAAGTCAAATCTGCCAAGCTTTATTTGATATCTGTGGCTCCCCATCCCTGTCACTGTTCAAGGCAGGACAGGGCTTGGAGCAAGCTGGGCCAGTGAAAGCTGTCCCTGCCCACAGAACAGGTGCAACGAGATCATCCTTAAGGTCCCTTCCAACCCAAACCATTCCATGATCTCTGTCCCAGACCTGCAAGGATTTTGTCCTTCCAACACCCACATCACTCTGAGCACACAGGGAGTGGACACCTGACAGCCCACTGCAAGAAGGGGGCCGGGGCTGCTCTGAATTGTGAGCTGCCTCTGCTGCAGAGTCTCTGTGCCTGCAATCACAGAGTGATTCTGTCTGAGTTTATGACCACCAAGCTTCAACCACTGCTTCTCCTGCACCAGCTTCATCACCACAGCCAGCCTGGCAGCCAAGGCACTGCCTGTCAACCAACCACACTGAACGAAGGGAAAGAATGAGCTTCTTGTCCTGCACGTGCCACCAGCCTTAGGCAGCAGCAAGAGAAAGGGGATGGCCCTCAAGCTGTGCCTTGGGAGAACCAGACACTAAAGAGCCACTAAAGCATTTCCTCTGTCTGCTCTCTCCAAGCTTCATTTTCAGCTTTATCAGTCTTTTTCTACAACATCATTATCTGCACATTTGGAGTCAGACACCTCATCAAACACAGCCCAATTAATAAGTGAGTGTCTCCCTTTATTTCACAGCACATCTTCAGATCCACAGGGCTGAGGCAACATCAGAAGATGCCTCACACCTTCCTCCTCTTCCCCAGGAACACCAAACCCTGTCTGCTGTGGGATTACACCAGGCTGGTTCAGCTTGGACAACTCCAAACACACCAAACTGCCACAGTTCTTGAGAGAAATGAAAAAAGCACCTTTAAATAATTTCACATCTATTAGCAGCTCTTACCTGTATTTTTATGGGCCAGGTGAAATTGCTGACGTAAACAAAGAAAGTGATGTTTGGGTTGTTGCGGAAATCAAATTTCTCATTGGAGAAACTGTCCTTGTATTCTTTTATATTGGTTTTGGAAATAACTGGAATTTCCTCCCCAGCCTGTGTGCCAGCTGTTGCAAGGAGTAGCAAGAAAAGATGTTTCAGTGTGTATTTAAGAAAACAAACAAAAGGGCAAACCATCTGAAATTCGAATGTTAAAAAATTACCTATTCATTCAAAACCAACTATGTGAAACTGCACTGCATTATCAAAATCACTGTGTGCCAAGATGTTGCATTGTTAAAAATCAAATTTGCACTTTTAATGTTTACGAAATACACTATTTAAGTTGAAAACATAGTTTTTTTTAAACATTTTAGCTCCCCCCTCAGGCTGACAATTTAAGAACACTATGCAAAAAGTCCATAGGTTAAACTCCCCACCAAGTTTGCCCAATTAAATTTGCATTTGTCAGAAACTGATAAATGAATGAAGCTCCTGTGTTACTTAGATCATCCTCAATTTACCTGCAAAACTTGTGGACCAAGTAATGTTGAGGTTGAAGTTTTTAGATGCATTGATGAACATGTCCAGGTCTCTGTTTTGCTAAAGGAAGAAACAAAAGAAAGCCCATTTTTAGGATAAGCAATTTACTGCACTGTCTCCCAGGAAACCTTTCCTACAAAAAATTATCTTGAAATTTGTTACTTACATAAGTAAGTAATATCAAGCTAATATATTTTCTGAAAGAAGCATTCTCCTCAAGGAAAACATAACAAAGAATAAAAAAGTCATGTGTATGGAATATCACAGGAAGAACTGAGACACAAGACATGGGGTGAAAACAAGCAAAACATCTCTGCTTTGGAGACAGGCTGAGAGAGATGGGATTTTCAGCCTGCAGAAGAAAAGTGCCTCAGAAGTGCCTGAAGGGGCTCCAGGAGAGCTGGAGAGGGACGGGGTCAAGGCCTGGAGGGACAGGACACAGGGAATGGCTTCCCACTGCCAGAGGGCAGGGATGGATGGGAGATTGGGCAGGAATTGTTCCCTGGGAGGGTGGGCAGGCCCTGGCACAGGGTGCCCAGATTTGCTGGGGCTGCCCCTGGATCCCTGGCAGTGCCCAAGGCCAGGCTGGACATTGGGGCTGGGAGCAGCCTGGGACAGTGGGAGGTGTCCCTGCCATGGCAGGGGATTTGGAGCAGGATGAGCTTTTGGGTCCCTTCCAACCCAAACTATTCTGTGATTTTAAAAAAACTGGAATGGCTCAGAGGTTTTTCAAACAACTGGAAAGAATCATTTGTGGTTCCTTATGAAATTTTCCTGTGATGATTTGGGACTGCACAGCCAAGCCAAGTCACAAAGCTCTGGTTGCTCCATGGAGCTGGACACACCTTCCATATCACATAAGTACACCCAGGGACCTGCAGAACTGTAACAAGTCATTGCCTCCAGGGCCAAGAGAAGACAAAGGACAAGTGAAAAGGGAAAACAGGAAATGTACCTCTTCAGGTGTTGCGACAAAGTTGATTGCTGTGTAATAGCGATCGTCCTCCTGGGACAGGCTGAAGGTGAACTGATAGTCAATGAGAAGAGTATCTGTAAGGAATGCAGGGACACAGTTATCCCATCTCCTGGAATAAAACAGCTTCTCTGAAGGAAGGCATGATCTCACTGAAGGGTTTCTTGGACAACTAGGACATGACACTGTCATGACATAGCTACAAATGACTCCAACCTCCACATAAGGAACAAAAAACTCTGAGAGCTGAGCCTGGAGGGGAAAGAGAGGTGGCTTCTACTTGCCAGGCAACAGCCTCCAGCCTTGATCTAAACCAGTATTCCTACCTATACACTGTCAAAGACATGCCAAAATATTTGCTTTTCCAGCCTGCAATACCTCTGTGATCTAAGGGAATAGCAGAAAAATTCAATAGCTGTGGAATTCCCACTTGGAAGGGGACAATGATTCCCCCCTTTCCAGGTCTCTGAGCATCCGCAGATTTTCCTGGGAGAGGTTCTACAGAGCAGCTGGTTGGTGATGAACCCAGCTGCAATCCTGCTCCAGGGCACATCCCATCCAGGCCTGCCAGGAGCACCCTTTGGTTGGTCTGTCTGTCCTTCCCTGCTCCCGTGTGCCCAGGCTGGTGTGATCCACATCCACTTGTGGGGTTGCACTCACCCATCTCAGAACCCTTCCATTGAAACACTCTGCTATGACTTGTGCATACTCGTGGAGCCATGCAGAGCCATTTCCAGCAATAACAAACAGCAATTGATACACCAGGTGCTGTTTTTCTCTTTCTGCCTGCTGGTGACCCCTCGTTGGGCTGACACAGGTCAGACCATGCTGATGTCTGCCCACAGCACAGCACAGAGAAAGAGTCAAGGAATGCAACCAAGCACGACTGGATCTGGGCAGCACAAGGCTCCTCCTGTAAGAGCTGGAAAGCTTTGCCTTTCCCCACTTTTTGCCCATTTAACCATCCCTGCCATTTAAGCAAGGAATTTAGTCTTTCTTACACAGAGATGTCAGGAGAAGCCAGCAGTGCCTGTGTTTGGCCACACAAGCAGAATTCAAATAAGCCAAAACCAGCGAGTTGATCATTTCTGTGCTGCACAAAACCACTATGGGAGACTTGATGCAATTTAAGATTCCATCTCTCCATGCCTGCCAGGCTGCTGATTGCTAATATTTGCAAATAGAAGCTGGAAAGTTTCCAGTAGGTAATCTGAATCTTGGCAAAGGATCTTCTGGAATTGCATGGGAATCCAACCGCTCATTTCAGAGGAAACGTGGCAATTTTGAAATCTATTCTAACATGAACCAAAATTTAAAATCAACAGTATTTTGCATTTATAAAAATTCTAAGGACATTCTTTGGTTTTTACCTGTTAGGAATATAGTTTAGAGTGCTCTCCAAAAGATGAGATTTCATCTCAATCACAAGAAAAATATTCAAAACATTGTTCAAAAGATCCAATCATCACACAGACCTTATTAAGAAGAGCATTTTCATTCTCTTTAAACAGTGTATTTGGGAAAAGTGAAGGTTTTTAGAGCTATTTTTTAGTCCTTTCCTTAATCCCCCATATTTTAAACACATGCTGAGGCAACTAAAACAAGTTTTAAATAAGGTATTTTAAACTTCAAGCACATTTTTTATCTCCAAACAAAATCCCAAGGGTACTCACAGTAACATGTTCCTTTAAGTGGATTTCCCTGATATCTGTTTTCAACTTCACACCTAAAAAGAATATTTTAATATTTTATTTTTTAATAAATGGATTTTTTTGTAGTTCTATTTATTCCCAGCCACTAAATACCAGAAAACACAACCTGAGCTGATAACAGTACACCATTAAAGATGAATGTCAGACCTAGACTGGGCTGATGAAGAAATTCCATGCTCCCTGCAAGTCCAACTCATATGCAGTAAAAATGAAATATAAAATTCTGGATATAAATGTTTGCATCCACTTGGAAGGTATTTATTAGCTCCTCACAATGCATGGAACTGGATTAGCTTAGTCATTTATGGCTATTCCAGGTTCTATCCTATAAATGTTTACTCATGTGAGCAATGCTTTAAAAATAAACCTGGCAATGAAATTATTTGGAATTAAATTATTTCTACTAACATTACACTAAAAGCATTTCTGTTACGTTACAGAGAAACCTCCAGCAAATTTGTTGCTCTAAAACTGCTCCATTAAACTGCTTGAATGTCAAAGGCTCATTTCAGATATATTTACACTCCAACAGAACAACATCAGAGAGCATAGACAGTAAAATCTACCAATTAAATAGAAACTATTGAGGGATAAAGTAAAGCAGAGAGAGTCCAGAGGAGGCCCCGGAGTTGCTCTAGGGCTGGAGCCAGGCTGGGAGAGCTGGGAATGTTCCCCTGGAGAAGGGAAGGCTCCAGGGAGAGCTGAGAGCCCCTTGCAGGGCCTGAAGGGGCTCCAGGAGAGCTGGAGAGGGACTGGGGACAAGGCCTGGAGGGACAGGACACAGGGAATGGCTTCCCAGGGGGAAAGGGGAGATTGGGCTGGGATGTTGGCAAGGAATTGCTGTGTGGGAGGGTGGGGAGGGGCTGGGCTGGAATTGCCAGATTTGCTGTGGCTGCCCCTGGATCCCTGGCAGTGCCCAAGGCCAGGCTGGATCCACCTGGGACAGTGGGAGGTGTCCCTGCCCATGGCAGGGGATGGAATGGGACATGAGCCCTGAGGTCCCTTCCAACACAAACCATTCTGTGATTCTATGAATAGTTTGGGGCGTGGGGATTTTTTCACCCATCCCTTGTGTATGACATTCCCAGCTGAAATGTTATTAAAATTGCAGTTCTTCAGGAAATGGTTGTGTCCCTGTGTCCATGCTATTCCCCAGGGGAAGCACGGCTGGCTGCACCCTCAGTGCAGTCACTCAACTGTCAGGAGGAAGGAACAAGCAGAGACATCATAAATACAGCCATTAAAAACAGGAGGGGAGGGGGGCTGTTCAAGGTGTTACGTGCACAACTTTTTGATTTCAGATAAGAAAGGGAAATGAACTCACAGCTGACACTCATCTCCTTTGATTCCCTTGGTTGTGCAGAAACATTTCCCTGTGTTTGTGTTGCAGACGGACGCGTGGCCATTGCACTTGCAAGCTGTCGAGCACAGAGGGGAGAAGATGCAACGTTGAATGAAGAAGAGAAATAAATTCTATAGCAATTAAGTCCTTTAGTTGTCAAACTGAGATACACCAACAACTAACGTGCAGATGAAAACCCATTTGGTGCTCTTTGCTTTCTTTGTGCTACAGAAGGCAGACGAAAATAGAACCGTGCACCAAAACAGAGCAGGCACAGGCTACCCAGGACTGATGTTTGGTATGAAATCATCATCAGACTCTGCTTGGTAGCCTCAGAAATTCATTTAACTTCCTCTCCTATTGTTAGACAGCAGGGGTGATATCATAACTGGGAAGGAAAATAGAATATTTGAAATAATTTTGGGCTTGCTAACACATTTCAGCCAAATTCAAAACTCCTGAGAGAAGAGTTTGGAAAATAAAACAAAGCCTGTGGGACTTCAAGGGCTTTTTCTAGAAATAAATAAAAAGACTCATCAGTCCTATTGAGGAAATAATGTCATTATCAACAGCATCAGCAGAAAATATCTGGTGCTAAGATGATAATGAACATGCTGGGACTAGTTTGGGGTGCAGTCCCCAGTATATTTTAGGATAACTTTGTGCTGAATGTCATTGAGTTATGGTTGAACCAAACCTGCACAGCCCTGAACTACTTCAGGTTTGGGGCATGCCCAAAATAGACCACCTCACCTTGAGTCTGCTCAAGATCCAACCCAAGGTAGCATGGTGGGGACATACAGGAGATTTTCCTCACAAAAATGCTCCTGACCTAAACTAAATGCTGATATTGACACAGTTTGAGACCTTTATTTATAAAGATGTAGAGGTGAAACATTCACAAAAACCCCGAAACCAAATCAGCAAATAAGAACAAAGCCTACACAGCCAGTTGACTTCAATATCTTGTTCACTACCACTGGAAGAACAGATTTAACAA
The DNA here is from genome assembly GCA_013400955.1 of Drymodes brunneopygia. Lineage (NCBI taxonomy): Eukaryota > Metazoa > Chordata > Aves > Passeriformes > Petroicidae > Drymodes > Drymodes brunneopygia. The sequence goes on along the minus strand of VZTZ01032123.1, from coordinate 254,658 downwards.
CTTCTCCTGGCATGCAGGTGCCTTTCAGGAGCTGTTCTGCCAGTGCAGGTGCATCCATCTGGAGTTGTGCATAGCAGAGTGTACAATACAAGGAAAAAACCACACAAAGCAAAGATCCCTTGTTTATGGTCCCTGAGCTTGCTGGGAACAAGATGCTTTAAAGGCTGGAGCCTCCTTGTTGAAAGGCTGGAGCAGTCATGCCAATCAATGTACCAGCAGATTCCTAGACATGAAGTCCCCATCCTGAATATCTCTGCCAGCCTTGGACCTTATTTTAGGAATCCTTTTGATATCTTCTTTCTGTTGGCACATAATGGAAGCTATTCTGTATCAGGGACATTTGATGGTGCTTCTCAGATGTGGATGAGTGGTTTCCTAGCAGCAACACAGAGCAAAATAGGAAGCAAAAAGGCCTATTGTGGGAACAAGGAGACTGAATGAAAATTCAACAAAACAATTGTATTCTGTGAAGGAAACACACTTTTCATTAGTGCCACCTAAAGAAAAATAAGTCTTAGTACTATTGAGAATGTCTTGTACTTCTTTCCTCACGCTTTGCACAAGGGAGGCAAAGTGAGGTTGGATCAATATTCAATACGAACACACATGAAATTTGTCCTGATTTTTAAACCTCAGGTTGTTTAGAGGCAGAATGCAGCATCTTGAGCAATAACATTAATTCTTCTTTCCTCTCTGCTCTTTAGCATATCAAGAAGACTGAACACTCAAATATCTCTATTTAAAACAACAGAATCTATTCATTTATCCACGTTCCTACAAGTCTGGAACTGGAGATCATTCACTAAAGAACTGGAACACGCAGAGACATTGTCTTATGGCTTTTCAGAGAACTTTCAACTTTGGAAACAAACTATTGATAAAATGTTCTAGACAATCTTACTGGAGTCTACGAAGGACAACTCCCGACAGAGGCGGATGATAGAGCAGAAACCCAAAACCACTGGAAATGGCTTTCTGACTGTGAATTGTGGTAACAGCCTGATGCTGAACCACCTTCCAGCGAGTCTCCTTCCACCTTCTCCACAAGCCTTGGGTCATGGACTCATTCAGAGATGGTCATGGGGACTGTTACTCCTCTTTCCATGTTTGTGATGGTGCAGCTTCCCACTGGCAACACCATCACCCACCTGCCCAACACTGTTCTTCCAAGCCATGTGCTTTAGCTGCCCTCCAGGACCCCTCTGAGCCCTGGCAGAGGGAATCAGGCAGGTCCATGGCACCAGCAACTCATGGGCCACCAGTGAAGGCTGCATGGATGTGCTCGGAAGCGCTGCCACAGCTGCAATCTGATTTCAGGCATAATAGTGCCTTCCCTTCACTTGCAAATAACTTCCTTATCTCCCACCAGCATATTTTCATGGGAAACTTTAATCAGAAAACTCAGAAAAATCCTGAATGCCGAGAAAGCACCTTGCAGCTATTTTTACATTTGATGTGCTGCATTTCCTGCCCTTCCTGATTAATACTCCTCTACTTGGACACTTCCTAAAAGCAACCTCTGAGGAGTGATTTACCTGCCATTTAGTTATTATCTGCCTAGTTCTGCCAACACCAGGGCATATGATGTGATGCAAACAATTTTTTCAGGGAAATAACTGCAGTTTGACAAAATATTTTCAACACAAGTAATATAACCTCATGTTGGGACTTTTTAGAGGGATACGTAGGAGTGAAGACATTGAAATAAAAGAGGGCAGGGATGGATGGGAGATTGGGAAGGAATTGTTCCCTGTGAGGGTGGGAGGCCCTGGCACAGGATGCCCAGATTTGCTGTGGCTGCCCCTGGATCCCTGGCAGTGCCCAAGGCCAGGTTGGACACTGGGGCTTGGAGCAGCCTGGGACAGTGGGAGGTGTCCCTGCCATGGCAGGGGTGGCTCTGGATGGTCTATTAGAACCCTTCCAACCCAAAGCATTCCATGATCCCAGGACTCACCCTAGGCAAGGAGTGTGCAAACACACAGAGGTTTGTGTGTCAGGCTGGAGTGTACAACAACAGTCCCCAGCATGGCTGTGACCATGGGCTCTAAAAACAGAGCAACACAAAGTATTGCTCACAAATGCACAAAAAGAATGAAATCAGCACATTATTAATGGGAAAGGATGGAGGGACCACAGCTCAGAGACAAGAGAAAACAGGAGCTGGCTCTGCTGCCCGTCAGCCAATCCTTATCTGAAGAATTCCCCTCTGGAAAGGTTTTCACCGAGCAAAAATGACTAATGGGCAGCAGTCAGCCTGGCTGCATCAGATATGGTGATTTGCTCTTGCTTTCCCTTTCCCAATCCACCTCAGTCTTTCTGCCCAGGTTCCTGTTTCTCTCATTCTTCCCCCTTCCCAGTAAACAGTGTTAAATCAGAGCAAATTAAAAACCTGGCTCCAAAGCACTTGAGAGCAAAGCACTTCTGAAATGAGCTACTGGTTGCATCAGATAAGGAATGAACACTGTTCCATAATCTCTCAACACATTTTCTAATTTCTTTTTCAGGCATCTGGATGATTTCAGTCTGTCATTCATTATCTCAACAACAAACTACTTTGGGACAATCCTTATGCACAAGGGTCCAAAGGAACTTACTCTCCATTTCCACATACACAGGAAAGTGACACCTACCAAAGGCACGTTGTGATCCAGTGGTTAAACCTGAAAGCTCAGGGCACAATGCTGTATTTTCTCAGGCAACTCAGCCTCAATTTATTCATTACTTTCAAGTAAACTTTAGGGCATTTCCAAGTATCTTCACCTGAAATGAGCTTATGAGTATGAGCAGTATTTAATCTGGCAGATAATGCTGTGAAATCAAGTGTCAGGGATGCACCTTCTCCTTTGTACCTGTGTTGCTGTGCTGCCTGTTGGAATTCCATATCCCTTTGCTCCAATGGAGGCAGCTGTACCCCTGGGAGTTTTTCATCCCCTTCCTTGAATCTCTCCATTGGGAAGTTCTTCATAGCCTCAACCACCACTACCATCCTCCTGCTTGAGGAAACCTCACTCCATGCTCCAGCTACTGACCCTCATGTTCATCCAAAAGGCCAGCACTACTTCCAATAAACATACTGAACGAATACCCAGGTATTTTCTACTGGATTGTCTCCACACTCAGAAGAAGCAACAAAGTCTTCAATATCCACTCATTAATCACCTCCACTTCACTGTTCCAGGATGGCCACAAACCCCCCACACTCATTTCACAGAAGCACTGACACTGCTCTGAGCAATGTTATTTTTATACAGTGTCTTCCATCACTGTATCTAATTGTCTCACTCCACCTCACTCTACTCCATTAACATAATCCCCTGGGACCAGTGCTGTTTAACCTCTCTGCTGGTGACTGGGCAGTGGAACTGAGGAACCCCAAGCAAGTTTGCTGGCGACAACAAACTGGTAAGGTCAGCACGCTTTAGGGAAGGGAGGACATCCAGAGGGACCTAGATGGCCTCAGTGGTACCTGGATGGCATCAAGAGGGACCTGGACATGCTGGAGACATGGGACTGTGTGAACCTCATGAAGTTCAACAAGTCCAAATGCAAGGTCCTGAACCTGGGTTGGAGCAAGCCAGAGCACAAACACAGGATGGGTGGGGAATGGCTGGAGAGCAGCCCTGGGGAGAAGGACTTGGGGGTGCTGTGGGTGAGAGCTGAACCTGCCCCAGCCCAGAACCCCCTGTGCCCTGGGCTGATCCCCAGCATGGGCAGCAGGAAAGGTGGGAATTCTGCCCCTGTGCTGAGGTGAGAGCCCACCTGCAGAGCTGCCCCAACAGCACAAGGACGTGGAGCTGCTGGAGAGAGCCCAGAGGAGGCCCCGGAGCTGCTGCAGGGCTGGAGCCCCTCTGCTCTGGAGCCAGGCTGGGAGAGCTGGGAATGTTCCCCTGGAGAAGGGAAGGCTCCAGGGAGAGCTGAGAGCCCCTTGCAGGGCCTGAAGGGGCTCCAGGAGAGCTGGAGAGGGACTGGGGACAAGGCCTGGAGGGACAGGACACAGGGAATGGCTTCCCACTGCCAGAGGGCAGCGATGGATGGGAGATTGGGAAGGAATTGCTCCCTGGCAGGGTGGGAGGCCCTGGCACAGGGTGCCCAGATTTGCTGTGGCTGCCCCTGGATCCCTGGCAGTGCCCAAGGCCAGGCTGGACACTGGGGCTGGGAGCAGCCTGGGACAGTGGGAGCTGTCCCTGCCATGGCAGGAGATTGGAAAGAGGTGAGTTTTAAGTTCCCTTCCAACCCAAACAACTCCATGATTCTATGATTAAATCTCGTAGGAGCAAGAAGGACTTTTCCTCACATCTGCACCTCTCACAGCTGGATTCTGGTTTACAAATGGTCTCCCCATGCCACAACACTGGAAATTTCACAGCAGTTCAAAACCATGTCACAAGGCTGCAGGTCAAAACTCCAAGTCTTCCATTTATATTTCTCAATATTAAATGCATTGGCCTTTCAAGGAAGACTTTTCCCCAGTTTGTTAACTGGATCTTGCACAGCTGAAAACAGTTCTTTGTGCCAAAGAGTCCCAAAGCACTTAACAAACTGAAATGGAATTTTAACAGGGTTCTCCTAATCCTCAACTGAAATCCAGCCAAGTCCTCTGTTAAACATGGCAAGCCTTTATGAAGCAGACAATTTTAACTATAAACACACAATACATTAACTAAATCGAATAGAAGGTAAAACCTAGATAAGAAGAAATTTGTTCAAGGCATTTGCATTAACACTGTTTCTTTTAAAAACAGGATCATCAAACACTAAAATACAGACATTTTTCATGTGGTCATTCCAAGTTTAGAAAGGAGGGTATAAAATCATCTTTATGTGCAATGAAAGTAATTTCACTCAGCAGTTTGAGTGTCTTTGATTTGAAGAAACAAGAACTGAGCCTCGCCTGCAGGAAAGAAAACGTGGATTATCAGGCTCTAATTTGTGTTAAGAGAGCAGAGGAATGAGCAGAGTGAAAGCCTGCAGAGCTCAGTGAGCAGCACTTACGCTGGCACGTGCCCCCGTTGGTGGGATCCCCGTAGTAGCCCGAGACACACATCTCACAGTGCCTGCCTGTGGTCAGGTTCTCACACTTCTCACAAATGCTCTCGTTCACGCACCTGCTGTGCCCGTTACACTGACAGGCTGAAGAAAACAGGAAAATTATGAGAATTGGTGCTCAAATCCAGCTCACAGAGACCCTCAGGAGTCTGCAAAGTGCAGAGGACAAATGAAACCATTTCATGCATCTCTCCAGGAGGTTCTGGTCTCTTGCTAGTGATAGGTGGACCCAAAGACAGGTGTGTATCAAAAAACAGAAATTTAAAGCAACACACAGAAAACTGAACTGCAAAACATGTGCACATTGGACTGGAAGCTGCTGGTGGGATGAATTTACAAGGAACAGGGATGGGAGTGTTGGTTTTGTGTCAAAAAACGTTAGTTAAAAGTCATCCTACGCATTATTAATTCTTAGAACAACCTTCAAAGGAAGATCTGCCTTTCTTGCAAACAGCCTTAAAATAAATGAACAAACAAAACTTAAAATCTCAGTAAAGCTTTGTAGGGAAAGGAAGATTTCTCTCAAGTAATAAATAATAACATCTTCATGCAGCAAACTCGTGCAGCTCAGCTGCACAGCTCCTTCCATCTCCAAGTATGTAATTCCTATTTATATTCCATGCTCTTCTCCTCCCTCCATTAACAGGAGGGAACACAGACATCACTATAGCCTTACAAACTCTCTCCCCTTGCCCTTAACTGAAATGTGGGAGGATGAAAGGCTGCTCATTTACCCGGACACTGAATGAAGGACCAGTTGTAGCTGTTCTCCACAGGACACATGGTGACATTGAGGACAGGCTCCAGGCTGTGTTTCCCTGGCGTGGCTGGGGGTGGCATCCTGACAGGACCGCGGTAGGAGCCTTCCAGGCACTTCCCCTTCCCGGTGTTGCTGGGATCTGTGCACCACCCACAGCCAGGCTGCTCCAGGCACTGAGCACAGGTGCAGTAACCTGAGCAGTTCTCATCTACAAAAAAACCAAACCAAAACGTGAAATTGTGGAATAAACTGCTATCTCAAACACAGGCAACAAAAAATGCAGAAAACCTTGTCTTTTTATCTCACCAAAATATTTATCTCATCAAATCTAGAAATATTTATTCTGATATTCACAGTTACATATTCATTCGTATCAGCATATTTATTCCAGAATCTAAGATAACTAACAGAGGTTCCAATAATCAATGAGTTATGAAACAGCACAGCACACATAGGTTTTTCAAACCATTACACACCACCCTCTAACACCAGAGGTTAATGTTCCCTCTACAAAACATCTCTGATTGATTTATAAAAGATCAGATGATAAAATGAGCCATCTGGAAGCAAAGGCTAAAACCCAGCCAGTTTAGTCACTCTGAGCCTCTTCCTGCCACGTTTCAGTATCACATGTTATTATTTCAAGCATTTATCTAAGTCAAAAAGCCCAGAATACAAATGGGAGAATAAAATTCCATCCTTTAGCCTCTCCTTTCTCTAACAGAATTGGATTTCAGGGGTGACAAACTCTTTACATACAGAAAACCTTTTTCTATTCCTTTCCTCAAGCCATCTTGAAAAGTATTTTCTGGATTCTTGGTGTTGCAAGATGAGCAGACTTTCTATTTTGATGTTTAAATAGACAATATTTGCCTTTAAAAAGAAAAAAATGTAGTAGAAAAAAATTGTTTTCCATTATTTTAGCTTACTCATCTCCTGCCTGATGCTTCCTCCAACTTTTGACCTCTGGCAATATGGGAAGTTCACACTCTCGTGTTCCTGAAATTCATTTTCTTCATCTCTTATTTTGCAACACTTTGAGCTACTTGTGATGACCCTGCTCACACCCAGCTCCTAAAGAATTCAACATAAATAAAATATTTTCTACATCTTCACTCATTTTAAGTTTTTAGGCTCTTTTACCCCAGTATGAAAAGAAAACACAGTATTCCAAAGTGCCATGAAGCTCTGGCAGTGTGCTCACATCTACCTAAAAGGGGTAAAAAAGTAAATCATGTCTTTAAAATGAGGTAGAAATTCCTACTACAGTCTGTAAGTAGACAGTACTTCAGAATAAAACCTTTGTGTAAACCCTCACTGGATTTGATAACCAGGCAATCACAGAATGGTTTGGGCTGTAAAGGACCTTCGAGACTTTGTCCTTCCAGCCCCTGGATGGGCAGGAGACATTCCACCAGCCCAGGGTGCTCCAAACCCCATGCAGCCTGGCCCAGGGTGCTGCAAACCCCATCCAGCCTGGCCCAGGGTGCTGCAAACCCCATCCAGCCTGGCCCAGGGTGCTGCAAACCCCATCCAGCCTGGCCCAGGGTGCTCCAAACCCCATCCAGCCTGGCCCAGGGTGCTGCAAACCCCATCCAGCCTGGCCCAGGGTGCTCCAAACCCCATCCAGCCTGGCCCAGGGTGCTCCAAACCCCATCCAGCCTGGCCTGGTTCCTTTCCTGCAGGGCCTGTCCAGCACAGCGCGCCAGGGCGGGCGCGGTCACTTACGGGGACAGCTGCTCATGGTGTACCACTCCATGCACTGGCCGTAGGGGAAGGAGGCCACGTAGGCGTTGGAGTCCACGCACTGTTTCATGTTGCTGCACCACATGCACTCGGAGCTGCCGCTGGTGCACTCGGCGCAGGCGGCGCGCAGCGCGCACGGCGTGCGGCACTGCTTGGCGCTGTGGTTGGCTGCAGGGAGGACAACAGCAACAATCACCTCATGCCTCAAATTCCATCGCATCCCAGCTCCTGCCATGGTCAGGGACACCTCCCACTGTCCCAGGCTGCTCCAGCCTGGCCTTGGGCACTGCCAGGGATGCAGGGGCAGCCACAGCTGCTCTGGGAATGGTGTTTGGAGTGTGGTGTCTTTTCTCAGCAGTTCTGTTGATGTATTCCTAGTTACCCTCCCCAGCAAAGCGTAGGGAAGAACCCTGTTTCACATGAGCACACAGGGACGTGTTTTAAGTGATTTGATCAGTTCCAGACATCAAACGAGCACTGAAAGCAGAACTAACTCGGCAGTTTGTAACATGAGCCAATGCTTTAAGCTTTGCTTCAAGTGACTGTTCTCAGACCATAAAAACCAAGGTAAAGCTTAAACCCAAGTGCTGCAAGTGAAAACACACGGAATTGTGAGTTCAGGTTCCACATTCAGGATTCGCATCCTGCACTTCCACAAAGAATGGTTTCAATTGGTGTAGTGTACTTAGAATTTTTATTTAATCAACCAACTTCCCTAGTACTTAAAGAGGCACTAATTGGTATTCAGAAAAAATCAGCTACAATGGAGAATTAACAGACCAAGCCATCTGAAAAGATATGCAGTTTCAACAAAGCTGGAAGACTTTTCCCAAAAGCAAATAGCTTACTTTTTTCAAAGTTCTTGTATCTCCAAAGTGTCTTGGCCAATTAATTTCAAACTTTGATAAAATCCTCCTCTGGCTACATAGCAGGGGAGAGGGAAAAGGGGAATTCAATTGGAAAGTTACATTTTTTTTTTTTTTAACAGGAGATTGCTCCATACCATAATTACCCTAAATGTCACATGTAGGTATGCAATTGAGAAAAAAAATAATTAAAATCATGTACTTCAAATATTTTACAGAAAACAGCGTAGATGTTGAGCTATTTTTAAAATTTCTATTTCCTGCATGAAATACGTACACAAGACACTGGTTCAGAAGTACTTTCCTTTGGCAAAGTCATGACGCAGTTGGTTTGAAATGTAATAAATTGCATTCTCTTTATTCTCTAGGAAATACACATCAAGCTGTTACCTGGCCTTTCACAGACAGTGCCATTGACCTCGTTGATACACGTTGCTGCCTTCAATCCCTGTAGGGAAGGCTCAGCTAAATATCCACAAAAGCCAGCATCACTTGGTTCGTTGGGAAGCCACTGGACGAGGGTGTTGGTGAAGGGAGACATGTCCTCCCAGCACCAATAGGACACATTGATTTTCCTCAGGCCAACCCACGGAGTCAAAGTCTTGGGCTACAAATAAAGGAGCAGGTCAAACCTAAATTAGTGTTGCTGACCACAAACTTCTTAATACAAAGATCCTACAAGACAACTGTTTCTACTGGCAATTTATTTTTTGGCACATTTTCATTTTAGGGAGGAGCATTTGAGCTCTGTTGGTATAATATGTTGTTTTACTGCTAAAATAAGGAAACATCACCTACTTCAAACTGGTTTTATGCACTTGTATTCCTAAAGCTGCAGCTTCCAACAGCAACAGCTACAAAGCATATCATGACACTAATGTATTTTCTGTTATTACTAAACATCTACATACATTTTCTTTGAAAAAAGAGCAGCAGCAAAGCAGAGCCTCCCTCAGCACAGCCTCCCAGGGAACAATTCCTTCCCAATCTCCCATCCATCCCTGTCCTCTGGCAGTGGGAAGCCATTCCCTGTGTCCTGTCCCTCCAGGCCTTGTCCCCAGTCCCTCTCCAGCTCTCCTGGAGCCCCTTCAGGCCCTGCAAGGGGCTCTCAGCTCTCCCTGGAGCCTTCCCTTCTCCAGGGGAACATTCCCAGCTCTCCCAGCCTGGCTCCAGAGCAGAGGGGCTCCAGCCCTGCAGCAGCTCCGGGGCCTCCTCTGGGCTCTCTCCAGCAGCTCCACGTCCTTGTGCTGTTGGGGCAGCTCTGCACGTGGGCTCTCACCTGAGCAGGGCAGAGGGGCAGATTTTCCCCTTCACCTGGTGCCCACACTCTGGGATCAGCTCAGGATCCAGTTTCCCACCCTACAAGCAGTCTACACTAATGTCCATTAAAAGAGGCTCCCAGTCTTTAGGCTCACTTTTCAAAGGACTCTGTAGGTGGAAAAAAACCCCTGCAAACTAACAATTCTTTTTTACACAGCATAAAGATTTAAACACTACGAGGGGAGGGTTACCATGTGTCTTTAGGAATTTACTCTACACTCAACTGCTGGAATATCCAGAAACACCTGGAGCTGTCAAATTCACATATTTTTACACTATCCCAGGCTTGGCTTCTTCATTTTACAAAAGATTTAATGACCCATCTTGCTTAAACTGCACCTTACCTTTCCTTGGCTACACTGACTGCCCTCTAAAATACTGTTATGGTTGAAATTCCACTTTAAAATTACAAAAGGAATCAAGGCAGGGAATGTTCTTGTTTTAACAGGGGAATATTTCTCTTAAGTACTGAAGCATGTTCTCCCCTGAAAAAAAGCAACCCTATTGCCTCCAGCCCCATTTTTCCTAGAGAAAATGCTTCCCCCAGTGGCCTCTGGGACTCAGGGGATGTTATTCTGATGTGCCATCCGGCCACAGCAGCTCTCCAGGCGAATCCAGGATTTCAGAAAAGATGCACAGCATCGTTCTTTGTCAAGGCTGTAGCACCACCTACACAACCTGCCCTGAACATCTCCCTGCTTCTCCCAGGGACTGGAAAAAAAAATGTATTTATTGCATTGATGCATGAAGAGGGAAAAATTCCAATTCCCTTCTCCCTGGCCCTGACAGAAAAGCACCTGCCACTAAATCACACACAAATGACGCCAAATAAGCCAAGCAGCTCAGTGGAATGAGAAGGCAACATTTTAAACAGCTGCTTTTCTGAGTGCAGTAAATAACTCAATACTTTACATTAAACACCTCCAGCAGCCCAAAGGGACTTTTATTTACAAAATATTGTGCACAAGTCACCAGAGGGCTCCTGCTGCAGTCCTGTATTCCACCAGGGAAATGTGGGTGTGATACCAGTACAGAAAGTGATCTCTCTGAGGCAATGTGTATGTTTCTATTTATCTTTCCCATTTACATTCTCTACAATTTCAGCTCAGAAGCACCCAGAGGGTACACTGAATTTCAAAGGAAAATCGGTTGGTTTTGGTTAAGAGGCATTTCTATTGTGTTCAGAGCACACAATACTCCAGCAAGGACTCCTCCACAGCCACAGCTTTTTTACGCCAGGGACGTACAAGAGAAGCACTCACCAAAGACTGCATCTTCTGCAACTCCTTCAGAACAAATTCCACCTTCTTCTGGGTGGTGAGAGATGCCAGTAAAGCACCATTGGACCTGCAGGACAGTTTGGCATGATCGTAGGTCTCCTTGGCATTGGTGATCTTCAGGCAGGAGTTGCCAACCAAATGCCAGTTTGTTCCGCAGATATTTTCTGGGGGACAAGGTGGGGAAAGAAAGTAACCCAGAGAGGCAGATGACCTTCCCAACAATCCAGGTAGTGAAAGAACCATGAAAAAACATGAGCCAAGGTGGGCAAGGGGCCAGTAGCCCTGTGGCTGTGGCAGCTCTGGGGTGGCAGCAGGGCCAGGGCAGTGCCCGTCCCCTGTGCTGGCACTGCTGGGGCACCTCCAGTGCTGGGACAGCTCTGGAGAGCCCTGGAGGGGCTGGAGCGAGTCCAGGACAGGGAAGGGAGCTGGGAAGGGGCTGGAGAATTCCTGAGGGAGCTGGGAAGGGGCTGGAGAATTCCTGAGGGAGCTGGGAAGGGAATGGAGAATTCCTGAGGGAGCTGGGAAGGGGCTGGAGAATTCCTGAGGGAGCTGGGAAGGGGATGGAGAATTCCTGAGGGAGCTGGGAAGGGTGTCAGGCTGGAGCACAGGAGGCTCAGGGGGGACCTTGTGGCTCTGCACAAGCCCCTGACAGGAGGGGGCTCAGGGGGGGTCGGGAACAAGGGGAAATGCCCTCAAGTTGTGCTAGGGAAGGTTAAGGTTGCACAACAGGGAAAATTTCTTCCCTAAAACTGTTGCCAAGCACTGGAAGGGGCTGCCCAGGGCAGTGGTGGAGTCCCCACCCCTGGAAGTGTTCAGAAAATGAGCAGACATGGCCTTAGTGCTGTGGCTTAGTGGCATGGTGTGGTTGGGACAAAGGTTGAACTTGATAATGATGACCTTGGAGGTATTTTCCAGCCTTAATGATTCTATGAACCCTTCCACTAAGAAATACCCACAGCCCCATCCCAAACCAGTATGACTTCGAGGTGTGCTCAGAAATGTTGATGCACAATTATGTTGGAGAAGAAGGAAATTTGTTTAGGGAAGCTGAAGTCCGACATCAGCATTTGGTTAGCTGCAGTATGTAAACTTAAATCTTAAAATGTTGACTAGAAAAACTGTTGTAGGAGAACGAGGAAAAGAAACCAAACTTGTATTTTGTTGATGTCTTAAAGCTACTTATTCATCCACAGTTGTCAGGGGACCTTTCAGCAGGGGAGGATTGTTGTGCTGATCCTATCCACAGCACAAACTTCCAGGATTAATCCCTGCTTCAACTTGAGCACAACCCCACCACTGAAGAACTCCTTACATTTTGTGATTAATTATTTCCCATACAGAAAAAACTCTGATGGGCATTTCCAGTGTGAATTGAGACTTAACAGATGGAAAAGCTCTCAAGTGTCAATTTTTCAGATGAGCTTTTTACCCATATGATCAAGTCATCCCCTTTTCTACATCAAATAAAACAGACCAAGCTCTTTATCCATCTCCCTAAAAGATGTTTTTTCTCACTCTCATTGCTCTTATTCAAAGTCACCTGAATTTTTAACTGTTACAGACTGGCAAACACCAGACCTGGACATGGCCAGACCTACCAGTTCCTAGGGGAAGGCTTTCCATGTCCTTTAAAATATCCTGTCTAATGGGTTTTCTCCCCTTTCTCTGTATTTTATGACCTACAATGAAAATCACTGAAGATCCTGTATTTCCCTCCCAGTCATTGGGATAGAAAAAAAAAATGTACTGCAAGGGAACTAATAACCAACTCCTGTGAGCTCCACTGGAAACACTCTGACAGGACAATTTCCTCAAACACTTCAGGTGTTACTTGCCTCATTTGTCCACTATGTGCCATTATGCTTTTGCACAATTTTAGCTCCTAAATTAAATAGCATGCATTATTAAATCTAATATCTTACAGAAGCCTATTATCAACAGCTTTTATCAAATGAAAAGGAAGAGACGAAATACAGCCTAATAATTATATGAGTGATCATAGTCCTCTTCAGACAACTGGGACTGAAAAATATTCCAGCAAACTTGCTGGATTTACTACAAATGAAGTTTCATACCAAAGCTGGTATGATTAAACAATGTTATTTGCTCTAGCTTAATACTAAAAATTACAGCTTTGGGAGTAAAACCAACAAAAATTTTAAAAAAATCCACAGCAACTTTTGGACTGGGTGGATTTGGGTAATGCCATCAGTGCCTACCTGGCAAAGCAATGCACTCCTGGTTCCGAGGCTCCCACTGGCAGTTTTGATCCATGGCACAGCTTTTACAACTTGTCTTTTTGTTACAGTAATAGGCAGGATTATCCTTAGGACAATTGTCATAGAGAGTAACAGGAACCTAAAATAAATAGCACAGGTGAGGCTTTCTCTGCTATCCATGTGGGTTTATAACAGCCATGATTACAACACTAAATACCACAGTTCAGCTCTACAAAGCCATTTATATATCCAAAGCTGTGGAACTGGGCACAGCCTGGACTGGTTATCTAAGATATTCCCCCAAAACACCACCTGACATGTCTTCCATACTAAAGCTTTTACAAGAGGGTTATTTTTAAAGCTTTTACAAGAGGGTTATTTTGTTTCTTCTAGGCAAAGCCCTACTAATATCAAACCCAACATGTGATCAATGAATAGTCATACCATGGTGAAACCTCCACCTCTTCCCCTGCCCACAGCTCTCCTCCTAAATTCATTGGAAAATACCATGCAAAACCCTTGGATCAAACTGAAAAAATCCAAGCATGTAGCACTTTTGAGCTAGACATGCACTGGGAATAACAACACAGAGATCATAACACTGACAGATGAAAACACGTGGACATCTGCTATTCCAAAGGGTAAATTTAAACTAAGGAAGTGTTAAGAGCCATTACCTGTTCCTCTGTGCAGTTGTTGTGTGCTGGGATGCACTGGTCAGAACACCACTGACAGCTGTTTGTGTTGGCTGTGCAGCTGTAGCAGTCTGTAATCTGATCACATTTTTCATTGTCTACAACTATTAAAGAAAAAAACCTGCATGACCAAAAACAGGCATTTCCTGACAGAGCTTTAAGAACTTGATTATTTACAGCAAAAGATACAACCAAATAGCAGTGCCTGTAAATTTTCTGTTAGCAAGTAAAATCAGGTACTTTCATGTGTTTGAACTGATGGAAAATTGCTTTTATTTACAGCAGCAATCATTTTTAGTGCCCAAAGAGCCCTGAAACACACCACCAAAAGTGATACACCAAGACATGGAAGCACATGAACTCAGACATGTTAATGCCTAGGGAAATGATGCCAGAGGATGTTCCATAAAGGACAGTGGCCATCTCCCACCACAGCCACATCTTCCTGCAAGCCTGGCCTTCAAGTGGAGCATTTTCATGTGAAGCTAGAACTTCTCATTCATCTTTCCAATTATTTATTGCCTGTGTTTTCTAAAAATTTATTGTAGATTGAGAGCACAGCAAGGCAATGTCCCCTTACATGAGTTTCTATTAAATAATTAAAGGCTACACATCTGCTACAGAATTGAGGGTTGTGTAATCAATTCAGAGCAATGAATGTAACAGGATAAAGTTGTTCAAAATCATCCTAAGGGGCATACAGGAATCAGACCTTAAAATATTCATTCATTTTGTCTGCCTCCATAGATAGAATCACAGAATCCCAGAATAGATTGGGTTGGAAAGGACCTTAAAGATCATCTGGGTCCAAGCCCCTGCCAGAAAAATAAAGTAACTTTTCCTAAAAAAAAAAACCTCTTTTGAAGAGTACAGGATAACTCCACCAGATCCAGATGCCCTTCCTTGCCCTGTGGTGCTCTTTAGCAAATTCTTGGCTCTCACAAGGTCAATTCTTGGAGCAAACTTTTACAGAATGATGATCCAGGCCTGGTTCCTGGCTAGTGATGCTTGTTTGGGAAAGAAAAGTAAGTCCAAGAAGCAGGGTAGGAAAAAGATCTCATGAACAAGCAGCTTCAGGAGCAGGAGACAGTAACACCTCCACATATCCACGACACCTGGTCAGGGCAAGGGCTCCCAGGACAGGTGGAAGCACAACCACAGCCCCCCATCTAAAACCTGACCTTGCAAAGGCATGCAATGAACACGTGACAGAATCTGGAAAAAGAGCCTGCACACCTTTCAGAAAAGGGAACAGAAAGGCTGTGACACATACCTGGCCTGGGAGGACAGTCTTCAAAGACCTTTTGCTGCTGCAGCACTGTTGCATTTTCCCAGGGGAGGCAGCGAGGAGGGTGGGGAGCCCACACACATCTGACACCAGGACCTGCCCGCAGGCAGGAGGTCTCGTTGTGAAAAGCCTCACATCTCTCAGGTGTGAACTTCAGGATGTCACTCAGGAGGAGGCTGTTGAAGCCTCCAAATACATACATGGTGCTGGACAACATGGAAGGAAAGAGAGAAAAACTCACAGCTGTTTTCATGGACAGAGCACTGCTCCAGATAAATGGGATTTAAGGTCTGAGGGAAGTGTTTTATTACATGCCAGCATGTATAAATCCAAATAAATAGCTCTTGGTTAAGGGAGGCACTAAAGAAAAGGTCAGTCAAATTTCACTGTTTCAGAGAAGCCAGAGAGACTCAACACAGAGCGAAAGCTATTCAAGGTCACTAACCAGTCTTCCCCTTCAGCCAAAACTTTGAGGGCCCCTGATCAACATGATTATACATAAAATGCTGCAAAAATGTGGGATCCTCCTGTAATCTGTACTGTCAAGACACGGAGGAAGGCTAAAAATTGGGGAGATGATACCATAGCATTAAACCAGAGTTCAGAAACTGCGACAAAACAATTTGTTTCTGTCACTCTCTCTGCTCCTCTGTAAGAAAACCACACTTTGCACAGCTGGTAACAACTCAGCAGAGTCATTGTGTCAACTAAAAAACCCTAAACAACCTCCAAAACAAAAAATATTTCATACGGGGAGGGGTGGAGGATCTTAAACCTCCTTCAGTGTGACAACAACGCCAGGCAAAACATTAGATTTTAGTAGTTACAAGAAAACGTCACCCAAAAATTCTCTGTGCATCTGTGTTTGTCAATACACCTTTACAAACACAGTGAAGAAGGGTCAAGGCAACTGAAAACAGAAGTTTTGGTTGAGTAAAAAGTATATTTAATATGATTTTCATTCTATTTTAGAACTCCTATGAAATGAATTTCTCAAACTTGGTCACACTGATCCAGTAACAGCTGTTCATCTGGAAGCAGGGATAGCACTACAGTGTGTAAGGTTAAACAGCCTAAATCTCACCTAAGATTTCACCCAAATACGGGACTTCACATGCCTGGGGAAGAGCAGCCCCAAAGGATAAGGTGTAAAGTGGACAAATTTAAAAAGCATGAGGGAAATTCAGACTTGGAAATAAATGTTGTCAGTGTAGCTAAGAAATAAATGTGAAATACACTGAAATGCAGAATTACCAAATAAATAAAAAATAGAAATAGATATAAAAACAATGAAAACAAAAGAAATTATTGAAAAAACTAAGTGAGCTGAGACAGTTTAGCCCAGTGAAGAAGGGCTGATGGGAACAGGTGAATACTGAAGACATTACAAGAGTAAAGATCTGAAAACTTTCAGAGATTCACAGAATGGTTTGGGTGGGAAGGAACCTTAAATCCCATCTCATTCCACCCCGTGCCATGGGCAGGGACACCTTCCACTGTCCCAGGCTGCTCCAAACCCCATCCAGCCTGGCCTTGGGCACTGCCAGGGCTCCAGGGGCAGCCCAAAGCCTTCTGCTCCTCTGAGCCACACGTGCACATGTGCAGAGATTCAGCCCCTGTCCTTACCTGTTGTAGAGCACAGCAGAGTGCCCAAACCTGTTCACATCGTGGTGCAGGGCTGGGCGGGGCAGGACAGACCAGCGGTCACAAGCTGCGAGGGAAAAAAAACAAACCCTTTTCACAAATGATTCTCTGCATAATGAACGAGACAACTCACACAGCCCATGGCCTCCTGAGAGATCCCACAGTGCCTGCAAACTCACAGTGAACACCCTGAGGGGCTGGAGCAAGTCCAGGGCAGGGAACGGAGCTGGGAAGGGGCTCAGGCTGGAGCAAAGGAGGCTCAGGGGGGACCTTGTGGCTCTGCACAAGTCCCTGACAGGAGGGGGCTCAGGGGGGGTCGGGCTCTGCTCGCAGGGAACAGGACAAGAAGCTGCTTTTTCCTCCATACTAGTAGGATTTTTCATCATGTACCAGGTTCTGGTTTTATCTGTTTATACATGAATTATTTGCAGTTTTGCCCCAAACCACTATCACTGAGAACAGAGGCTTATCTTTTTTTTACTTTTCCAATGCCATTATGTTCCTAGAGGGCAGCTATCCATGTTTTTTAAAATATTTTTCACTCATCACAGCTTAAGGATTTGTGTCCGTTTTTCTCTTTTTAACACAATGTTAGATTATTCCATCTTTTTCTATTAGCATAACATTTATAAGTTCTGCTTCATTTTTTACTTGGTTTCTCAGGTAATTTTTTCCTTTGGGCAGCAAGGAAGAAAAAACAAACTAAGAAACATCTAACCCACTGAGCAAAGGAACTAAAGTAGGAAAAGTCAGTCCAATTCATAACACTTAAACTTCATAAAGGGAATGGATCACCTTGGGGGTCAATATCCCAGAGGCACTTGGATGCAATTTATGCAATTAAGACAGAAAAGTCAATCTTCTGTAAAGATCTACAGAGCCCTCAAACACTCCTAAGATTCTTTAATACAAGATAAAACCATTGTGTCATGGGCTGACCCTCTGGGAAAAAAAAAATAAGCCCACAAACCAAACTAGTCCATGGATAAACTGAAAGTGCAAAGAAAAACAAAGTTTTAATTTTTTACTAAATTTCATTGGAGAAGTGTTGGATAAGACAACAGATGCAGAGCAATTTCATTCAAGAGTGCTGATAAAGTGAAGACAGAAGATACAGTTAGCTTTTGTACTTTGATAAATTGAGATTTTGAAATTTATTTTTCCATGTCATTTGCTCCATTTTCAAAGAATTTAACCTAGCCCAGCATCACTCCCAAGCCAAGTATGACAGTTCCAATTTTTAATAGGAGACTTCAGAAAAATTGGACAGCAATTTGCAATTTTTTAGCCACCAAGTTGTGTTTTACATGAGGCCAAGAAACATGTTTTTCTAGATTAATAGAAGGCCTGGAACATTTTGCTTTCTAAGCTTCTTTCTCATCCTTAACCAGAGATCAAGTATTGGAAAAAAGGAGTAATTCTGAGACTATAAAGAACCTTGTGCTTCCTGACTTAACCTAAAACTTAAAATGCCAGAATTTATTAAATGTACTGTTCAAACAGAACATATCAGCTATGAAAACATTCAGCCTCTCCCTATGTTTGTCATCAGAATCAGAATTTGGATGGAGTGAATAGAAGAGTTTAGTTTCTCTTCTGTGGGGAGAAAGATCAATTTAAAAGTAGCACTTTTACATAAGTAGGAGATGGAGGATTAAGTGCAGCTTTTTTCCACCTAAAGCTTCTGCAGAGCAGGAAACTTTTTGATGAAGGCCAGAGAGACTAATTTTGGGAATACGAAGAGCTAATTGGCCATGTCAGTGTGCAGAAAAGAGGGAAAATACTGTGAGACAGCTCTGCCCAAGTGCTTACCCAACCCAAATGCCAACAATCCAAAGGCTTGTCCTGAAAATTGAGAATAACACATGCACACAGCTGGACTGTTATCCTGAAACCTTCCCAAACCAGGCAGTACCTGGACAATTTGGATTGAATGAGCCCTAGCCTGGTCAAGTAGAGGATAAAGGATAAGAAGCATTCAAGAATTTTTATTGCTCACCCCTAGCACACATCTCAGTGCAAGCTGTTAGCATTGCCCTTCACAGAAAAAAGATTTCATGTCCTCACACTAC
Source organism: Drymodes brunneopygia (assembly GCA_013400955.1). Taxonomy (NCBI): domain Eukaryota; kingdom Metazoa; phylum Chordata; class Aves; order Passeriformes; family Petroicidae; genus Drymodes; species Drymodes brunneopygia. The sequence goes on along the minus strand of VZTZ01032123.1, from coordinate 235,722 downwards.
TCAGTGCATGTGCTCTGATTACTTGGAAATTTGAGGAGGGAAAACCACAAAAATTTGATGAAGTAAATAAAATCTGTTACTACCAAAATAAGTTTTAATGGCAAAGGTTAAGGAGAAGACCTGGGTTTGAAGCATTTATTTCAGACTGGGTTTAACTCCACTTCTCTGCAGTCTTCCAACCATCACTGTGATCATTAATCAATCATGATTGCTAATCAACAAGATGTAAAAAATGAGTAAACCAGCCAGACAGCATACTATAACAGTAGAGAATAGAGACAATTATTAAACCTCTCCACTGAAGGCTCTCGGTATCAACTGACTTTGCTTGGTTTCCTCCTGGGTAATTTGTGCTTTGGGAACATCAAGGGACAGATAACAGGGGGGTTCTATGGGCTTATTCCCATGGAGACCCACATGAGCATGACCAGGGTAATTAATTACTGCAGAGATCATGTATGAAGAACCACTGAAAAGGTGTTTGTGCTGTGACACAAATGATGAGCCACCACCCTAATGCATTCCTCTGGGATAAGGCAAATCATGCACAGTGGCTCCTGCAATGAAGAGGACAGAAGAAATGGTCTTCTTCCTGAAAAAAACCCTGCTCTTCTCAGGCTGAGTCTCTTCTCTAAAGGATGAGGGGACTCAGGAACACCTCTCACCCATCATGTGAGGTGAAGTCAATGTAAGCTCCACACGTTGGTGTGCGTCTGGTAAGAACTGGGGATGTTGACTACACCACTCATGTCATGTAACATGAACCTGCCTGTTACCTAAAGTGAATCAAAATGAACATCATTATTGGCATCTTTTGTCAAATCAATGCAATTTGTGTTTTATACCTAACAGAGAGTTCAATAGGTCAGGGCAGATAGCAGAATGCAGAAAGAAAAATCTATCACTGTTGCTACCAAAGTTTCAAAAAATCAAACTGTCCCTGACTGCCACAGAATGACAAAACACTCTGGGCTGGATGGCACCTTAAAGACAATCTCATTTCAGCTCTGAGCCACAGGCAGGAACTCCTCCCACTAGACCAGGCTGCTCCAAGCCCCATCCAACCTGGTCAAATACCCCATTTTAATTCTTCAATTAAAAAAAAATCAAAATAAAGCCAGCTAGGAGCACACAAAAATTCCAGAGGGATGTGACTAGAAATCACAGCAGACAGAATGGAATGACTGCTGTAACAGAGAGCAAAAGGGCACAAGGATCTCAAACACTGATGATCCAAGCATTCACTTGCATTTTCCTCTCACAAACTAGGAGTGAGATCACAGTGGACAGTCATTTCCAGATTTCAGATTTACAGGACTATTTCAGGAAAGCCACATTTAGGGCATTCTGAGAGCAAAGGGTGAATGTCAGAGTACAGAGTGGCATTTTTCCCCAATGTGAATTATCTGGGTGTTTGATGTAATTTCATATCTTCTTTCCTTGTTCTTAAACTCACAGCCTCTGGAATCCAAATCCACAAATCAATGCTGCCCTCTCCTGGCTATTGAAACTTGGCAAATCCAACCTAATAATTTGGCTTTATTACTGAAAAAAAGCAGTTAAAACAAGAGTGTGCATTGTACAGGTTGAGTTTCAACAGAGTCTAGTGCTTGTAACTGTCCTAAGAACCTGAATTTTTGATCAATCACAGATTAGAACACACTGAATATAGCAGGAGAGATTTACAGCTGAGATAGCAGGACAGGAAATAGCCTCAAGTTGTGCCAGGAAGATCTAGATTAGATATTAGGAAATATTTTTACATGCAAAGGGTTGCAAAACACTGGAAGGAGTTGCCATGGGCAGTGATGGAGACACCATCTCTGGAAGTGTTCAAAAAATGCGTGGATGTGGCACTTGAGGACATGGTTTAGTGGTGAAAATGGTGGCGGTGCTGGGTGGATGATCTTAAAGGTTTTTTCCAACCTTAATGATCCCATGATTTTATGATTCTGTAACGCTATGCAGTTTAAAACCTAATATTTTATGCCCAAGGTTGTGTATGAACTGTTGACAAAGGACCTGTTGCTGTCTGTAACTGGAAATCACTGCACCTCATTTCCTTGGAACTCTGCAGCAAGCCAACGAGCCCCTGCTGACTGCACATCCCTGTGCCCAGCACCATTTGGGATAACACAGCCAGCATGTAAACCAGTCACTCTGGAGACAAACCGAGGACAGCTCCCTGCTAACAGCCAAGTATTTGGGGGTTTGTTGTTACTTCTGCAAGAACTTACCAATATCATAGGCCATGAAGTCTGAAGAAAAGCACTTGGCCCCGTGGCTCATGGAGGTGTCATTGTGAGTGTTTCCTCCAAACACCAGCATGGTCCCACTCACAATCACAGCTGTGTGCAAGTAGCGGAAAAAGCGGCTGTCTTTCAGAATAGTCCTTCAGAAATAAAAATATACCTATTAATGAGACTGGTAAGTACCTGGCAAAGGCAAAACACTCCATAAATCCGAGCTGAAGAACATTTTGAGGGTGCAGGGAGGAGGGTGAGAGTATCCAACTACTTTTCCTAATGAGGTGCTTAACAATTACATTCCACTGTTCAATTCCGCCTATAATTTCATTCGCATCTTTCCATATGCTTTGCCAATTCATAGGAAAAATATATCTATGAGAGCCTCTTTCCAAAGCTATGGATCTTCAAATCATCAGTTCTTTCCTTAGGGATTCTCAAGTTTTCATACTAACTTGGCTTTTGAGCATAGTCAGCCTTGGGAAGACTCCAATATTTTATAGTAACTCTGCTTTTATAGTAACCCAAAGAATTCTTTCACACTGGGCAGCATCTGTTGCTCCAAACTAAAAATTCTATTTTAAGAAAATCTATAGAGCTCCTGAAAACAGCCCTGCAGGTTAATACCTGCACAACACACTGGCTCATCAGTGACAAAATCTTGGGAAGCACTAATCAAACTCACCACTGATCTCAACTTTAATCAGTAGGATTGATGGCACTGAACACAGAAGGTCATCTTTTGGAGGATTTGCCTACTTTTCTGAGAGGATTTGTGTTGAAGGAGAGGATTCTGCCCCTCTGAGTCCTCTGAGGTGAGAGCCCACGTGCAGAGCTGCCCCAACAGCACAAGGACGTGGAGCTGCTGGAGAGAGCCCAGAGGAGGCCCCGGAGCTGCTGCAGGGCTGGAGCCCCTCTGCTCTGGAGCCAGGCTGGGAGAGCTGGGAATGTTCCCCTGGAGAAGGGAAGGCTCCAGGGAGAGCTGAGAGCCCCTTGCAGGGCCTGAAGGGGCTCCAGGAGAGCTGGAGAGGGACTGGGGACAAGGCCTGGAGGGACAGGACACAGGGAATGGCTTCCCACTGGGAAAGGGGAGATTGGGCTGGGATGTTGGCAAGGAATTGCTGTGTGGGAGGGTGGGGAGGGGCTGGGCTGGAATTGCCAGATTTGCTGTGGCTGCCCCTGGATCCCTGGCAGTGCCCAAGGCCAGGTTGGACATTGGGGCTTGGAGCAGCCTGGGACAGTGGGAGGTGTCCCTGCCCATGGCAGGGGATGGAATGGGTTGAGCTTTAAGGTCCCTTCCACTAAGGGGCATCAAGTTGAGTGTGTGGTTGACACGCCTGCAGGACAAGATTTGATCCAGAGGGGCCTGGAGGAGATTAAGAAGAGGGCCCCATGGGAAGCTCATGAGATTTAACAAGGAAGAGAGGGCCTAAATCACTGAAGAAAAAAACGAAGTCAGTGACGCAAAAAAAAGCAGAGATAGAGATGAACAGACAGTCCTACACTCCCCACTTGTACAACAGGGCCTGCCAGACTGACAAAATACATGTGACAAAAGAAAATCGGTGCTGCAGGAGTTTGGAAGAACATTGTCACATTCATTAAGTTTCTGCCTACTCAGCCAGATTTGTCCACTCCATGGCTGAAGTGGGAAGTGGAAGATCAAATGAACCCAGAGAGGAAGTGGGGTTATTTCTGTGTGTACAACTGAGTGCACACACTGGAAATTAGTCACTCATTATCTTCCTCATCAGCACAGACTCACAAATAGATGTTGCAGAAACACAAGCTATTTTAACACCCAGCAAGAGATACAGTGACTCAAATTTACATGTGTTAACCCAAAAGACAATCTCCTTTTTGTCAGAAGCCTTTCGAATCAATGTTAAGAAAAACACAGAATTATAGAAAATGTATTTCACCTCTGTTGCTCCAAGTTGTGAAGTGTTGCTATAGCTTTTTAATAAAATACACCTTTGGGCAGAAACAAATCACAGAAGGTTTCAGCTTAAGAAATGAACATTTCAAGCAGTTATAGAGCCAGAAGAAAATAGGGTTATAATAGAAATTCTTTTACAGTCTTAACTGCAGAGTGGATTATCACTCGCTTCAATGCAGTAACTGCACTCATATTCACAGGCTGTATGGCTACCAAGAAAAAAACATCAAATATTTTTCTTTTCAGCTTGAATCAAACAATAGATTAAAATGGATTTCTTGGCTTGCTCACAGACTTGATTATATTGATTATATCATTCTCTTTTCATAAAGGACCATAAAAAAGAGAGGTACAAGAGCACAGCATCTAGCCTGAATTCAGGTAGATATAAACCACTGTACCCTTATCAAATACCCATCCTCTTGTCCACTACAAACAAAACTGACAGGGTAGTAAACAGGGAAAAGACAGAAGAAGAATCACTCACCACATACGGGAATCAACTTCATATTTGTACAAATCATCTGCCAGCCTGTACTTGTTGGCACTGAAGGCTTTGTAACCCCCGTGGATATAAATTGATCTTGTATTTGGATCATAAACACTGCTGTGACCATACCCCCCTTGCACCAAAGCTCCACTTGTCTGCAAGATGCTCCAGGTATTTGTCACTGAAAAATATGAGTGACAAAACATGGTTCATTTCTGTCCATTAACAACTCATCAACAACATGGTGAAATAAATTGGGATTCCCCTGACTCAGATCTAGACACCATCTCTATCACTTCATATCCAAAAATATTCTCCTTCAAGAAGTCTTGTCAAGAAGAGTTGCCAGGTATTTTTCATTAGAGGAGAAATAGCAATTCCACAGTCATTTATTACATTTTTCAGACAAGTTAAGTAAATGAGAAATAAAAAATAGACAAATAATAGATTGCATTTCAATGACATGAAAATGCCAGCACTGTGACTTGATTTGGAATGGGACTCAAGAGCACTTCTACTTTTTACATAAATATATAAATACATATATAAAGCCAGACAGCACTGAAGTCAGGTCTGACTATGAAGAACACTGCAGTTAAAAACTAATATGTGATTCATGATCCTATATCTCACTCACTAAAATAACATTGGTCTCAAGCACTTTAGACATATTATAATGGCAACTGAAATAAAAATATCACATTACACAACAAATCTCTGTAGTAAGTGCTGAATGAAACTCTATACGAGCTTCCCAACTTCAGGCCAGAGCAGGCACACAAAAGGCAAAGGAATTGGACAGTCTGCAAGATCACACATGGCAAAAACAAATCAGTGCCCCACACGCCCTGGTTCCCTCTGGAGTTCTCCTGGAGGAAGAAACTCGCTCACATGGACACCAGAGAATCAGGCTCCAGCAGATCCTCTGGATCAGCATGACTGGAGGACAAGGATAACAGGTCCAAAGTGCAGACAGGGCCACTATTTCTGAGAATAACCAGCACATTCCTGTTGTGAATTCCATGTGCTTAACTACAACCTCTACATGGTCCATGGAGCCAGGAATGGGCCTGCATTTCTGAATTAGATAGAAGTTCAGTTTACCTGGAAAGCTTCCTGTGCTTCTCCACTAGTGATACTAGAAATCTCTAAGTCCTAAAATCAGAGCCTGGACTATTCCAGAATATGGGGGTCAGATCCTATCAGGGATATGGGAATCCAGAAATTCAGCACCCATTTCCCTAAGCATCTGCTGCTGGGGACATGAGTGTCAGGTTAAGCAGATATTTGGTCTGAACTGTTACAGCCATTATTATAATTGCAGAATTTGAAAATAACTTCAGAAGCATTTGTTTTGTCAGAGCCACAGTTGTCCTGCTTTGCCTCTCAATTACAGCTTTATGTCTTTGGGACCTAACACTGTGTAAAAAGCTGGAGGCACGTGGCTGCCTGCTCACTGGGTTACACAAATGTGTTAGGTTCAACTCCTTGTAAATACAAACAGGAGGAGGAGAACACATTTGCCTGTGTTTTGCTATCTGAACAAGAGTCATTTAATTAATTCCAAACCAAGTCTCACACTTGCAGTGCCTGGCAGTCAGTCAGTCAGTCACTCACTCACCCAGGTTGTACTCCTGGACGTTGCTGATGTAGCCGTAGAGGGGGCAGTGCCCAAAGAGCACGAGCATGACAGTGCTGTTGTCCTGCAGGGTGACGATGTGGGCCGAGTGCCCCACCACAGCATACTGCTCCTTGGCCTGGGGAGCCACCAGGGCCCAGCTCTGGCTGGGGATGTGCAACACCCACAGCTGGCTGCTCACGTTCCCTGTCGCATCTATCTTACCTCCATACATGTAGATGTCATCCTGAAAGAAGTCAGATAAAACAAGGCCAAGGAGTTCAGCATTTAGGAAACGGCTGTTTGGTAAGGAATGGAGCTACTGGTCTGAAGTTACTTAATGAAGTCCCCTGGAGAGGGGCTGTGGATAACAGCCTGGAGGGACAGGACACAGGGAACGGCTTCCCACTGCCAGAGGGCAGGGATTGATGGGATTTTGGGCAGGAATTGTTCCCTGGGAGGGTGGGCAGGCCCTGGCACAGGGTGCCCAGATTTGCTGTGGCTGCCCCTGGATCCCTGGAAGTGCCCAAGGCCAGGCTGGATGGGGCTTGGAGCAACCTGGGATGGTGGAAGGTGTCTCTGCCCACAGCAGGGGATTGGGACTAGATGATCTTTAAGGTCCCTTCGAACCCAAACCATTTTGTGATTTCATGATGAATTTCCATGCTTTGAGGTTCTTCAAGTGCTCTATTTGTGAATGACAGTGTGTGGAGTTTTTTGAGTATTTATAACTAAGTTTTGCACAGGCCTGCACTGTTTGAGGTAAATAGCATTCCAAAACCCAAAGGTCAATAAAGGATCAGCTCATTTTCTTTCCAAAGACTTTGCCATCCTGCTCTCACATGGCCTTCGCTCACAGCAAGGCATGCAGGTGAGAAAGGAGGTAAAAACAGTCAAATCCACTTGCTGTGTCAGATGCTGGAAGATCAGACTCACAGGTAACAAAAATCCCTAATTCCCCAGCTCTGCTTTGGTGTCTTGGACAACAGAGCTCATAAAAATATTCACATGCTCTAAATAAAAGGCAGCTGGGGAACCAGCTAAACTCCAGCAAACTCAGCCTCAGGCATGTCTTGTCAGCAAAGACAGCAAGAAGGAAATAATGGACTCACTGACCTCAGTCATCCTCAAAATCTCTGGAAAAAGGGCAAAGAAGGAACACACAGGCAGAGACACTACAGATGTGCTAGGATACCCACCCAAGGATTCCCTAGAGCACAAGAACACAGCCTAGGCTCAGCATGGACAAGCCTCTGAATGAGGAACACTTCTCCCAAAGCAAGACTGATCTTGGATAAGGGGTGGGAAGCAGGAGAGAAGAAGGGGAAGTCAGCTGGGAAGTGAGTCTAGAGCACTGAACTTACCTTGTGCAATGCCAAAGAATGACCATATCTCATCTCTACTGAGTTCACAGAGTTGTTCAGTGGAAGCCACTCTTCAGAAATAAGATCATACCTGAACAATAAAAACTGAATTATTTTCCAAGGAATAGGTATTAAAGCTGAGAATATGATTGCTTGTCCTTTGTAAGATTTGGGGAAAATTATTTACCAATATAATATGTTAGATATAATTTTTACTAAAATAATAAATCCTGCCATGATTTCAGCATGCACAAAGCTCACATAAACTACTTACGGGTTAAAAAAATCCAGTTGAGCCTGCTCTGTTACTCAACATCCACATTTTGATTTCCTTTGCCCTGTTTTCTTTTCCATACAAACCCAAGAGCTAATGCATTGCCTATTAAGTTGTGACAACCTACACCATCTCTCCCTCAAGAAGTCGGAAAACTTTACACTAAATGTAGGTAATTTCCAACTACTTGATTAAAAAACTCTACCACTTCTTTAAAAGCACTTTTTAATTATGTCTTCGCCATTCATGCTCAAAATAACGCAAACCCTCTGCCCTGAAAATGGCTTGTGGCTTTAAAATAATGCACTGTATTTGCCAGGCTTAGAGCCTTGTGAGATAAAATCATCTCTGAGGAAGCATTCAACAAAGCCATAGGGTATCCTATTAAAAAACGAGGTGTGACTTTGGAGTAAACTGTGGGTGCAACCGGCAACTGTTCTACATTTCAATGTGTGTTTTCAGCTGCTCTTCCCCTATAAGAACTATTACCTCTGGATGTGACAGCTCTCACTTAGGTCCATCACAGTGAGGCATATGAGTATCCCTGGAAAAAAAATCCAGCTTGTGCCTAGATCTGCCCTACTACAAAACAAAAGCTGGGTTTTTTTATTGAGTATTTCCATGAAGTACATGATTATCACTTGATATTTTAGTTACTGTTAATTCTCCTCAAACAATTGCATAAATGTCCTTACCCTAATGCCACTCCCTGTTTGGTATCCCATCCACTGTGGATAACCATCCAGAGTAATCAGTATGTGTTAATTAAGGAGTCAAAAACTCAAGCCACACAGACACAATGCAGGGAAGGGCTAAAAACAATGAAACAAAACTACCCTCTTTGAATATGATGCCAGATATAATTTAGGAGCTGGCCCAGAAACATACAGAGAATAGTTAAATGCTGTCAGACACAGATGAATCAAAAACTCATGGAACATCAGGAACCTTATGCTTTTCTTTTCCAAAATTAGCACCCCTTAGCAAGATTTTCCCCCATCTCAAACGCCAAGCCTGAGTTTTTATAACAGTTGTTTTCCCTTGGAGATGAAGCACAGACCAAAGCAAAGCACATCAGGTGGCATTTCCTAAAAATAACTCCCAAATCTAAGTTCCTCTCCTTTGTTTTTATTATCTGGGTTTATACTCACGCTAAAACCTTCTGAGAGTCAGAATGATTGAAGACATAGCCTCCAACAATCCACATTTTATTGTCATGGATGACTGTTTTGTGAGATGCTCTAGGAAGTTTTGGAAGAGTGTATTCCTCCCGGGTCCAAAAGGACTGGTTTGCAGGAAGAGGAATTGAACAGCCAGGACCTGGCAAAAGAAGGTTCAAAAACAGTTTTTTTCCAAAGTCTGTATTTCAGCTGGAGGTCAATCTCCTGCTAGTGCTGTAGCTGGTTGCCTTTAATATGAAACTAATTCTTACATGTCAGAAGGTCTTTACAAAGGAAAAATGTACATTCAGCCCAAATCAGTGCCAAGTTGGACATGGATGATCAGCTCAGCTGGACATGAGAGGAAGGCATTTTACATGTTCAAACAGGTCAACCTGGCAACCAGGCTCAAATTTGCTTTAAGTGCAGAGGAATGAGGTTTGAAGGGATGCCTGCACACCACAGCCTGGTCCTGCTCTGGATGGTGACAAAGTTGCTTTTAAAAGCAATTGTAAAAAACCACAGAATCACAGACAGACTGGGATGGGTTGGAAAGATCCCCTTCCACCCCCCTGCCACGGGCAGGGAAACCTTCCACTATCCCAGGGCTCCCAGCCCCAGTGTCCAGCCTGGCCTTGGACACTGCCAGAGATGGGGCAGCCACAGCCACTCTGGGCACCCTGTGCCAGGGCCTGCCCACCCTCACTGTAAAAAACTTCTTCCTTATATCTAATTTAAAACAAGCCAGTTTCAATTTAGTCATTCCCCTTTGTCCTGGCACTTCAGACCCTTGTCCCCAGTCCCTCTCCAGCTCTCCTGGAGCCCCTTCAGGCCCTGCAAGGGGCTCTCAGCTCTCCCTGGAGCCTTCCCTTCTCCAGGTGAGCACCCCCAGCTCTCCCAGCCTGGCTCCAGAGCAGAGGGGCTCCAGCCCCTGGAGCCTCCCTGTGGCCTCCTCACCAGCATATCCATCCACCCAAATGAAGTGTTATCTTTTACATTTAAAAAGCAGATCCTCTATTGCTAGTCAAAATGCTAATACTTGTCACACAGAACATTCCCACATACTCCCAATTAACCTGCCAGTTTCATACATAGAAAATGCCTCCCCAAAGGTCTCTGTATCCCCCAGGAGACTCACCCTGCCAGCCTGCAGAGCACAGACACGCTCTGGAGCCATTGAGGTTGCACTGGCCTCTCTCAGGTGCCCCACAGTTGTCCGGGCAGTAGGGAATGTCACAGGCTTCTCCCTTCCAGCGCTCGGCACACTCACACTGAGGAGCCCTGGTGCTGCTGTTGAGCCTGCACTCCCCTTGGCCAGAGCAGTTATTGGGACACATATTGAAACTGGGGACAGAGCACAGAGCAGCTCGTCAGGACGGAAGCAGATTGCCAAGAATTACTGACAAAGGCAAGAGTGATGCTGAACAAAGTTAATACAAATCATTACAAACCAAGAGAAACTCATCTGGTGCCTGGTGTGATGGACCTGTAGGGATTCATGCTCTATTCCTACAGAACTGCTTCATTTCACAAGTTAAACTCTCAGCCCCTCTGAGAAAACTATCAATATGATTTTTAGCCATTTGTAAGGCAAATGACTTGCCTTAAAACACCCAACAGTAAGTGAGGAATTTAATCAGTTTAAGGCTGCTGTGGTGTCTGAGCAATTTATACTTAAACTGTTTACAATTAGGTGCTATTCTGGGATCTGCTTACCAAAAGAACAACTGGAGATGAAACCCAAGCCAAAGACGTGCCTGGTTTGAATAATTTCTGATTTTATAATATCTGACACATAGCTGAGGCAAAACCAGATACATCCTTGGTAAAGGTCCAAATTTTGAGAACATATTAATTTCCAGACTCCAGTTTTTGCTGGTGTATCAATTGATTGGAATTACTACCCATTATTTTCACTGTCACTTTCACAATTTCACAAGTGTTTGCTGAGTACCTACACCCAGTGGTAACTATGAAGACTCTTATGTGCCATTTAATCTACTCACTGCAAAAATGTTACGAGGAAACCTAAGAACCACAACACAAAATAGCACTTGAAAATTGCTTCAAATAATGAAGAAAGTGAAGAACTAAAAGAAGACAGTTGTTCTTGAAGACAAGTGTTTTAGTGCAATGGTGCAAACCCAACAGCTGGCAGTAGATGGAGTCCTGGTTTATGCAATCAGCCAGACTTGGCAAACACTGCCTCCTCAGCTCCTCTGATTCAAGGAACTTTGCAAAGGCCCCTCATCTTCTTCTGGAGCTTTCAAGGGGTGTTGGATGCCCCCTATTTTTCAAAGAATTCACTATTACATGGATTATTAAACACATATTTATGTTCTTACTAAGGATGAAAGTACTGAAACTTGATATTCAAACACTAAGCTCCTCATTTTAAGAGAAACTCAATTTTTGCAAAAAGCAGTTGCAACTGAAGTTTTTCCAGCTGTTTTTTTCTGAAAACAAGAGGTGAGACCTTCTGCAGGTTACTTCCAAATTAAATCTCCCAGTGTGGCACAAACATAACTTGCATCTGTAGGAGAAAAAAACCTCAAAGCTCATGATCCCTACAGAAGCAAAACTTTCCATCTCTGTGAGTATGTCCACCTGTTTACCTTTCTAAAAGCAGTTGATGAATTAGGGAGCACACCAGAATTACTTTTTAAAAGCTCATCAATGAGGACAAAATACAGGTCAGTGAACAGAAAGCACCCATCTGTTTAGAATATGAATGAAAGAATATAAAACTAGTCCAGAATAAAAAGAAGCCAGATTAAGGAATTAAATCCAGGGATTGAATAAAAAAACACATCCCAAGGATGAGGATCCTCCAGAGCAGGTACAGCCCAGTGTCTCAAGTAAAATGTGTGGCTGATGGAAAAGTGTGTTTGTGCAAAAGTAACTCTACAGAACACTCAAGAGCACAGACATGCACAAAACATCTCAATTCTTGTTGATTAGATATAATCAAACTGATCTAATGACATAAATAGTACAACATCTTTTGGAGCAAACATTTGTCCATGCTTACAACTGACAAGTTGTAACATTGAGCATATACCACTTACTAGCTGTTGCAAGGGTATAATAGAGATAAAAATCTAATTTCAGGTGTCTGCTCATAATTACACACTTCACTGGCAATTGCTTATTTCAAGATAAAAGTGAGAAAAGAGGAAATCTGCTTTTGCTCAACCTGCAGCATCACTGTGGAGTGGTGCCACTTACTTATAGGTGATGTTAAACCCTGTGAGATTATAGGCAGCATCACTGAAGAAATGTAGAAGAGCATATCCAGAAGTAGCTACAACTTCAGGTACTGTTTCATTGCCATCTTTCTCAGGAACAATAAGACCACTGGAAAAGTAAAAGAACAATATCAGAAGTGAAATAAAAGGGAGCAAAGCAACAAGAGTAAATGCACCAGTACTTTCAATAAAATAATTGAATTTCAATAAAATTTTTATTTCAATAAAATAATTGAAACACAAAGTATTTCTATTTTTTGAAGCATAATGAATTTGTGGAATCATAAATAAATGTATATTGAAATTATTTAACCTGAGAAAACATGAAGCTATCTAGAATGTTAGTTATCCTTATCAAAAACCTTCCCCTCCCTTGTTACTAAGCAATGAATTAAGCAGGTCCCATCCATAAAACAAGGTGGCATATTTGGAAACAGAAATTAATGCGTCCGAAAAGAATAAAATCTGTATTACAAAGTCAAACTAAAGGTCTGCTGAGCCCAGATTTCTTCCCAATTGTGGGCTACAAATGTGATTGGGAAAGGCTATGACAAACCAAGCAAGTACAGAGCATTTTGGTAATGTGCAATCCAACTTCCAGACACCCAGTTCAGATGCTCAGACCTGGAGAATGCACCCAAGTCAGCGCAGTTAAATAAACCACTCATCCATGCTTCTACCCAATTCCTTTCTTAATCATTTATACACTTTTCACCTGAAAATATCTGCAGCAGTGAGGTTAACAATTTAACTCCACAACAGCAGAGAGAGGATTACTCTACTCATTTTTGACTTGCTGTCTCTTGGGTTCCTTTTCTGTGAGAAATACAGTCAGCCACAGAACCACAGACAGGTTTGCATTAGAAGCTTAAATCAGAGACCTAAATCATCTCATTCCCCCCCCTGCCATGGGCAGGGACACCTTCCACTGTCCCAGGCTGCTCCAAGCCCCAATGTCCAGCCTGGCCTTGGGCACTGCCAGGGATCCAGGGGCAGCCACAGCAAATCTGGGCACCCTGTGCCAGGGCNGTGGGGTCTCACCTGAGGGGCTCCAGGGCAGAATTCCCTCCCCTGCTGCCCACGCTGGGATCAGCCCAGGGCACAGGGGGCATTCTGGGTCCCAGCTCACAAGGCCAGGGCAGGTCCAGTCTCTCACCCAGCAGCATCACCAAGTCCTTCTCCCCAGGGCTGCTTTCAATCCCTCCACCCCCCAATCTGTTCCAATACTTGAGACTGTTCCAACCCAGGTGCAGGACCTTGCACTTGACCTTGTTGAACCTTATGAGGTTCCTACAGTGTCACTCCTTGGGCCTGTCCAGGTCCCTCTGGATGCCATCTCATCCCTCAGGCATGTCACCTGCACCACATCTTCCTGTCATCCCTTCTTTTATAAGCTCCACCTGACTCATCACATCCACGTTTGTTGTCTTTTCTATCCTAGCAGCCTGCCACACTCCTAACTCCCACCTCATTCTTTGCTTTCACACTTCTGGATGCCTTTGGCTGTTTTTCTCACCCTTCCAGGTTCTCTGAGATCCTCCAGCCTTTTCATTTTCCAGGACTGGCAGAAAGAAGCAAGGATGGTGGGAAAGACTATCTACAATATTCCAGACACACTACAGATTTATATAATGGTTTGTCAAAATAATTCTGGTATACTGGCAAGGAGACTAAATGAGCTTTGAAAAAAGTAACTACTACCCATTTACCTATTGCACTAAACACTTTGTATCCGAGAGGGAATGTTTATTCTTCATTTAACAGAAGCCTGACAATAACAGAAAGTTAATTCCTCCCTCATAAAAAAGGCATCAAAGTGGGCACAAATTCCAAGTCTATTGAATTTATGTTTTTAAAAGCCTTTATCCTTGTACAGCACACTGTCTACCACTCCCTATTCACAGTCAGCTGCTATTTTCCTGTACAGATCCATCTTTGCCCAGCCTCACTCCCATTTTCAAAGGCAAAGCTGAAGCTTTGTGACAAGCAGGGACTCCAAGTTGCAGAGGAGCGTGCGGGGCAGGAACCACAGGCAGCTCCAGCCGCTCTCCCGGGAAAGCAGCCCAGCCTTGGCCCATGCCCTGCCACTCCTGAGTGCCCAAGGCCACCAGCAACCAAAAAGAACTTTTCCTCTTTTCACATCTATTTAGAATAGAAAGCAAATGCCGTTGAAGACATTTTCCTAGGACAAAGTAAAAGAGTTTCTCCACTCAAGGAAACCACTCCCAGCTATCCACAGCATCCATTAATACCCCCTGGAAAGCACTTTTTTGTGACCTGAATGTTTCTGTCCCCAAGATACAATACAATGGTGTGCTCCAAGAACAGAACACACACCCAGTGATCCTTCTTGCTGCACATTTTGGGGTATTTGCATCAAAAATAGCAAATGAGCGAGCTACCCACAGCAGGATCACACTGCAAACTGCACAACAGCCCTTCCTGTACAACAAGCCTTACGGTGGACAAAAATATATCCTTCATTTTACCAACACACCATAAAATCACTGGAACCTGATCCCATGTTTTGGCTAAACAACTCCAGCACATCTACTGATAAGCAGTTCAAGAAATATTTCCTTATGAGAAAGTCAAATTTCCCCTGGTGCTCATTCGCTTCTCAAGGATATGGGATTAAACAGCAAAATTAATTCCCTTTTTCTCTCTCTGGAAGAGGTGCCTTGTTTCATTCTCAACATTTGAGATGTCTGAAATTTATTTCTCCCAGAAGACCATCTCCCACAAAACCAAAGAACAAAAAGCCTAACAAACTTCTTGTTTGGTTCATAATATTCCTCTGTAACGGACATTGCAGGATAGAACATCTCCACCACAGGAATACAGACATTTGAAAATAAGTTGGGTAAGGCAAACTGCAGCTCAGGGACAAGAAAAAAATTGCTTTGTTCTGGTTTCTTCTTCAGCACTTATCATTGATATTACAGGGCAAAATAAGTGAAAGGCAAGACAAAAATTCCCCTCAAAAATCTTTCCTATGAAAGGACTATCACTAGACAATTCTTTGTTTTCTCACAGAAATCTCAAATTTGGGATTTGTTAGACAAGAACACAGGTGTCTCTGTAACAATGCTTGCATCCTACTTACTCCCTTATTTCCATCTTTTCCTGGTGATTCACATGTAAATAACTAAAGAGGATGTTAGTTACACAAATTTACAAAATACACCTACACAAATTTAAAATAGCCTAAGGAAACTTTACCATAGAATGGTCTGGCTTGGAAGGGACCTTAAAGGTGATCTAGTCAAATGCCCCTGCCATGGGCAGAGACACCTTCCACTGGACCAGGCTGCTCCAAGTCCCACCCAACCTGGCCTTGAACATTTCCAGGGATGGGGTGTTTTAATTTCTTTCAGAGAAAGCCATGAAGAGAACACAACACAGTGGGAATGATCAGATCCCTGAAAAGCTGAACCTTGAAAACAGTGAATAAATCAGCCTGCTTCCAGTATCATATAGAATAAACAGAAGCACAAACAGAATTTACATCTGCCATGAAAAAGAGTCCAATAGGCAGAATCAGAATGATAAAGGATTATGCAAAACTTCCTTTAAATTATGACCCAGAATCTCCGAGCAACTCAGCTCTGGCCAAGATTAGCATGTTTCACAGCACGCCACTTTTGTTTCCTTTCATAAGGTTTCAAAACATTTTGCAACCATCTCTACTCCAAAGCAAATAAACACTCCTACTCAGCTCAGCTGCCCAGTGACACCCAGGGTAAGGCAAACCTCTGCTTTGCACTGAAATAACATCTGTTTTCTGTAAGCTGGATTGGTGAAGTCAGAGGCAGAAAGTAAAACAGTATCCCAGAATCAATGAAACAGAATGGTCTGAGTTGGAAGAAACTTTAAAGATCATCTTGTTCCACCCCCCTGCCATGGGCAGGGACACCTCCCACTGTCCCAGGCTGCTCCCAGCCCCAATGCCAACCCAGCCTTGGGCACTGCCAGGGATCCAGGGGCAGCCACAGCAAATCTGGGCATCCTGTGCCAGGGCCTGCCCACCCTCCCAGGGAACAATTCCTGCCCAATACCCCATCTAGACCAACTCTCTGTTAGTAGGAAGCCATTCCTCCTTGTCCTGTCACTCCATGCTCTTGTCCAAAGTCTCTCTCCAACTCATCATGGAGGCTCACTTCAAGTACTGGAAGTCCACAATTATGTCCAGGAGATCCAACTTCTCCATTGCCCTGCACACACTGCCCTGTTCTTTCCCCTAGACCACTGAAAAATCGGAATGATTTAAAACAAAGGGCACCTCCTCTATTATTTTTTCCTGGATTTGCTATGTGAGCATCACAGTACTGGCATATTCCTCATTTCCTCCCGAGACACAACCTGTTAAGAGATCAAAAGCACGAGAAGCTCTACTGAGCAGGAAACAGCCAAAATTGGGAGTCACAAAAGGAAAAGGTGAAAACAGGGTAAAGCTCACGGAGGAGTAAATGGATTAAGATGATTCTGAAAAATCAGTTCTGCAATCCATCAAAATCCAATGCAAACAAATTATCTTAATTTTTAAATACTTTGATCCATCTGGACACACACGTACATAACATGGCAAGATTTCTCTGTTACTAAAAACCAGTCCGTGCACCTCATCTATACTCAGAACTACAAGAGTAAAACTAAACAAACTAAAAATAGAAGCCTAAAACAACAGCAAAAAAAAATTGAAGGAGGAGAATATAAGGAGACATCTCAAATTTATTGTCTTAAATGAAGCAAGATGACTCCCAAACATGGACTTTTAAGGAAACAAAGCAATTGCAATACTTACTAAAAAAAATTAGATGACAGACTCATTATAGAGCTGGCAGCACCTCAAATTACAATCTTTCTTGAAAGCTTCTTCCCTTGTTGCAGTACAGGCAGACCCAGCTGCTGCAGCACCAGCACAGGGAAGCTTGTCTGTCTGCAGAACCCTCCAGCCCAGGGGCTTTGCCCAAAGAATCTCCTCAGTTCTTACATGACTGTTGTTATCATAGAATCATGGAACAGTTTAAGTTGGCAGAGACCTTAAGGATCACCTCATTCCACCCCCTGCCATGGGCAGGGACACCTCCCACTGTCCCAGGCTGCTCCCAGCCCCAATGTCCAGCCTGGCCTTGGGCACTGCCAGGGATCCAGGGGCAGCCACAGCAAATCTGGGCACCCTGTGCCAGGGCAAAGAATCGAGGGAATAGAAGGAAAAAAAGAGGAGGGCCAACCATGTGATCTATGTACAAGGAGAGGTAGAAGGAGTGAGGTTTCTTTACCTTCAAGGAGAGACAGCTGAAGAAGGGTGAAATCTAATTTTTGACCCCAACTACCTCAGGAGAGATTAGAGAGAAGGGAATACCAGATGTTCACAAGAAAAGGACAGGAGGCAACACAGACAGATTGCAGCAAGAGATTGTGGCTAGACATTAAGTATTAGATTTGTTTATCATTATTTTAACACCAATCTCTGGTCCACTAACCCAGAGGATCCACAAGGTTTCCATCCTAAAGATAAATTCACACCTTGACTGGATGAAGTCTTGAGCAAAGGGCTCACATTGCTTTGAGAGAGGGATCAGACCTTTCCAACCCAACTCACCCCTACACTCAATTTGGGGTGCCCAAGTGCCAAATTGAGCAGCAAGTAACAACAGGATGGTGAGCTGATCCTGCTGCCCGAGGGAACAAGGGCTCACATGACCTTCCATCTGGCACCTGAGAGCAACCACCAGCAGCCTCTGGGCCATTGCCAAAGGTCTTGCACAAGAACAACTGGGTTTGATGAGGAAAACAGCCCCTGCCAACCAGAGCAAAATGAAAATAAAGGTGCAAAACCAGCTCTGGTAAATGTTTAATGTGGAGTAAAGTTAACAAACCCAATGAAGTTCACAGGTGCTGAGTGGAGTTTATCTAATTCAGATTTCTTCACCAGTGCTAACAAACATGCTGCATTTGTTTCCATGTTCTTTTACTGCATTTTTGAAGCAGCACAGTCTCATTGTTCCTATGATCACAAATATAAACCAGTAAAGATATTTTTAACACTGTTAAATAGAAAAAGCTTGATGTGCAGGACCAGACAGCTCTGGGGGCTCTCAGACTACAAGGAGTTTAGTCTATGCACACACTTGAACTGTGTAAATGTTGGCATTATGCAAATATTTATTGCTGTTAAAAATTTATAAAACCAATTTAAAGTTTCCCTACAGTCCAGTGCTGAGGATTTCCAAGATCATCACATATACACACACACACACACATATACATATATACATTCAGGATAAATATCATCTTGTAAACAAACATAAGCATCAGAAGGTCAAGAAAACAGAATGAGAGCAGTGAAGGAAGTGAAGGTTCAGGGAACTGTTGTAAAAAGCCAGGGAGAGAACAAAAACTGAGTTCAGAGAGGAAGGAATTTCTAGTGTTTATCAACAAACTTGGAAAGTTTACAGGGTCCAACTGTACAAAGCTCAGTCTTGCAAATCTCCTGGCAGGGTGCAAAAATAATGAACAAGGAAATATGGTTATGGTAATTTAATATAACCCAAGTAAATTGAGGAAATATGAACACTGCTCTTAAAAAATTACGGTGCATTTATTTTGTATTAGAGAAAGGTGTTTTTCAACAGATGCTTTCTGGTACTTCACCAAAATAAGAAGCATCTGCCATTTCCTGAACTTGGATTACTGAACACCACAGCTCACTGCTAATGAAGTTAAATTCAAATGTCATCTAAAGAAGCAACTAAAAAAAAATTGGGTTTTTTCCTACCTCAAAAACATTATTGTACTAAGCTCACGTTTGCTTGTCCTCAGGCCCAGACTTCCTGATTTACAGAAGATTTTGCAGTCTGAACCACAACTGTTAATGCTATGAACTACCTGTAACTTCAATTTTAAAAGCCTATTAATTTTTGGAAAACACACAAGAAATGGCAGACACAAATCATCATCATTTCAGGTTTCACCAGTGTATTATAAAATAGCTTGATTAGAACAAAATGACATTGGGTCAAGAAGACATTTCCTCCTCTTCCTGCTCATCAATCAGGGCATGATACCAGGAGAGCACTTCCAGCTGGCTTTGCCACATTTTTGGAGGTTTTCAGAAGACAGAAGGTTGTTTCTTCTTCAAATGAGGTGTCCTGTTTTGACCTCACGTTAGTCTGCAGCTTTACAGGAAACATTCCTTCACTCCAAAACAACTACATTCGCAGTTGAAGACCAAAAAAACCACACGTGATGGTTTAAATTTTTATCAACTCTTTTTCCTCTGCTGATCTTCTCTCACAGACATTACAAGGATTTTCTAGAACAAACATGAAGTATTTTTAGACCTTCATTTCACAAATGAGAGGAAGCCCAGCAGAAGGTTAATTCTGGAAATAGTTACGCAGACACTTGGAACAAGCAGAGTCCTGGGGGAACTGTTAGTTTTTTCCATAGATAACTTGGGATTATTTTCCTAATTTCAGTTTCAAGAATAAAAAGCATAAGGTGGTGGTGCCACTGTGAGACTGAAATACAGAAAAGCCCAAGTTATGTTTAGATCTCAACGTGAAATGTCGATTGTTCACCAGCATTCACACTGATCTCTCATCACATGGATGAGACAAATGCCTGCAACCTGTTGGCAGAATGGAAACTTTTACATGTCAGGAGCTGGAAAGGGACATTTGACATGGGATGGAGGGACAAGACACAGGGAATGGCTTCCCACTGCCAGCGGGCAGGATTAGATGGGATATTGGGAAGGAATTGTTCCCTGGGAGGGTGGGCAGGCCCTGGCACCGGGTGCCCAGATTTGCTGGGGCTGCCCCTGGATCCCTGGCAGTGCCCAAGGCCAGGCTGGGCATTGGGAGCAGCCTGGGACAGTGGGAGGTGTCCCTGCCCATGGCAGGGGTGGCACTGGATGGGCTTTGGGGTCCCTCCCAACCCAAACCATCCTGTGATTCTATGTTTTCACAAGGTTGATCCATCATTGCTGTCCCTGAACGTGTTCCAAATAGTTTAAAAATTTAAAGTTGAAGGTATATAAAAGATATACATAATTCTATGAGACCTCCATGTCTACAACATTAGCTGGCTTTTGCCTTTCTGCCTGCATTGACAAACTACAAGTTTAACCCATAAATGATGTTCAAACTTATAAATGGGGCAGTTTTCTCCTATCAAAGGAGCCTGCACACCAAATCATCTCCTAGCCCAGACAGATGACAATAATTTTTTTGTCTCTCAGAGGATCAGGATTTGGAAATGAAAACATAATACTTACATGCTAGAGTGCAGTGACATGACTTGTTCATTGTAAAAGGGAAAAACAACTCTTTAATTGTTTATGCTGACAAACACTGCACAAAAGGCAGTGGCTATATGTGCTGCACTGGCACTGTCAGATATTTGGACTGCCGGATCATATTTACAATGTCAGAAGCCACATTTAAATCAGGCTTCAAGTTAAGAAAATACCACTGGCTACAGTTAAGAGTCTCACCAAAGGGAACTTACCTAAAAGCTGCCAGTAAGGGAGCATAAATCGAGTCTCCATCGTACACATACAAGTGGTCCCAGCTGCATTCTGTGGCAAAGTGATTGAATCGAAGCCTGAGGATTGTGTTTGGCCTGTAAAGAAAAAAAAAAGAAAAAAAAAAGTGTAATTAGCCACTCAACACACAGGGCAAAATACCTACAGCTAACTCCTCTGGTGTGAAGCTCTGCTCTAGACAAGACTAAAACTGAGTGACTTGGTGTAATTGTAGGTGCATTAAACATGATATGGTTCAGGTTTTTTTGGTGTGAAGCTCCCCTAGTATTAAGCAAAGAGTTCTTTATGGTCAGAAAACTGTGTCCTGTTGTGCAGAAAAAACCACAGAATCACAGAATATGCTGAGTTGGAAGAGATCAACAAGGATCATGGAGTCCAACTCCAAGCTCTGCACAGGATACCCCAACAATCCCACCCTGTGCTTGAGAGCATTGTCCAAACACTCCTGGAGCTCTGGCAGCCTTGGGACCATGACCATTCCCTGGGGAGCCTGGGCAGTGTCTGACCACCCTCTGGGGCAAGAACCTTTTCCTGATATCTAAACTAAGTCTCCCCTGACACAGCTCCAGCCCTTCCCTTGAGTCCTATCCCTGGCCACAGAGAGATCAGTGTCTGCCCCTTCTCTCTGCCTCAGAAGGAAGTTACAGACTGTGATGAGGTTTCCCCTCAGTCTCCTCTTCTCCAAGCTGAACAAACCAAGTGACCTCAGCCACTGCCCAAACAAGCCAAGTTCCTCTCCAGCTCTCCTGGAGCCCCTTCAGGCCCTGCAAGGGGCTCTCAGCTCTGCCTGGAGCCTTCCCTTCTCCAGGGGAACATTCCCAGCTCTCCCAGCCTGGCTCCAGAGCAGAGGGGCTCCAGCCCTGCAGCAGCTCCGGGGCCTCCTCTGGGCTCTCTCCAGCAGCTCCACGTCCTTGTGCTGTTGGGGTAGCTCTGCACGTGGGCTCTCCCCTCAGCACAGGGACAGAATTCCCACCTTTCCTGCTGCCCACGCTGGGATCTGCCCAGGGCTGGGGGAGTCTGGGGGTCAGCACAGATGGCTGGGGCACGTCCAGCTTTCCAACGTGGTAAGACACCATTTGTTTCATGGCTAATATTAAAAGATACATCTAAAGACAATCACAGAGAAACCACACCAGATATTTAATTTAGGGCTCAGCTCCAGGAGGGTGCAAAACACCACTAACATTGTGCTTGGACCTGAAACAAACAGAAAATGAATCTACATCAGCAGTGCTTGTTCCCACCCACAGCTGTAGCTGTTGAAAGGACAGACACAAACACAACTGTCTAGGATCTCCCCAACAGCATTGCCCTTGAATGCAGATGAAATCCCTGTTCATCCTAATCAAATAAATTTTAAAAATGTCAGCTTGCCATAGAGCCTTCCCTTCCCACTGGAGGGGAAGTCTTTAGGGAGTTATTCTGCAAATGACTATCTTTTGATAAGTACAATGATCTGCTCTAGACCTCAAGGATAATGTCCTGCTTAAGGAAAAGGTACAAAGAGTACCTATAACTTCAGAACTGAGCAGCCCATGGGGTCACAGGGCTTTGCTTCTACTTGAATAGCCTGACAGCTGTAGAGGAGAAAGCTGTCAATCAATAAAGGTTCACCACAAACAAAAAGGAAGAGTCTCTTTGCAATGGCCAATGACCGTTAGCAGACAGCCCTGATCTGCACAATCACATGGTCCTCAGGCTCCACAGAGCTCATCTGCCTTGTTCACACTCCTGGGAACAATGAAAAGGACTCCTCTGGGATGAGAACACAGCACAGACACCAGCCAAGAAAAATCAGGAATAGTGCAGAAAGGAAATGAGAACACTAAGGAACACATGGTTTATTTTGTATCTGAATTTCTCCGGTGCTTCAATGGCTCACTGGAACTGCACCCTTCCCTGCTAACCTCAAAGCCCTCAGCACAGTGGAATGCCAGCAACGAGGTGAGGGCACTCAGAACTGAACAGCTCTGCAGGCACTGCTTTCCAAGCCCAGATCTCTGGGAATTTCACTTCTGGCAGCGAGCTTGGACTCCTTTCCCAGGGCTGCGTATTTCAGCTGGTTTAATCAGCGCGATTATCTCTGCTGTGTTTACCACCATGCTCTGACAGCACGGTACAAACACTCACAGGCAGGAAAAGGACTCCAACCTAAGTGCCTGGCTACGGAATAGGGAGGAACATTTCTGTCTTTCCAGCAAGAAAGATCTCACTCCAAACCCCACAAAGTGGTGGTTCCCTAGGAAGCCTCTCAGCAGTAGTAATTATAGGCTGGAGGAGCAGCTTTGGTGACATTACTGAGGACTCAAGAGAAGCACTTCACTTCTGATAAAAATATGAGTCACAATATCCTTTAAAACAGAAGTTATGAGGGTTAAGCTGGCTGTGCTGGGATTGCTGAGGCTGGTTTGTCTGCAGTAATGCTCTTGTGAAACATTTTCTAATTATTTGTAATTGCAAACTGTCTGCAGCTATATTCCTATTACCTACACAAAAGGTGTAGCCACTTGGAGCATCCAACTTTTGCTCTTAACCACCTCAAACAACTGGGCTCCTTATAAAGTTAATAGTGAGTGATTGTTGCCTCTCAATTTCATCTTTCTGGATGGTTCTATGGAGCAGCTTAGCCCTCTGTTTTGAGTACTTTAGGAGCTTAGGAATTAAACTTCCTCAACTCAAATGTCTGAAGCAGCAGTTTGCAGCATCCAGTACAAGTTCACACTCTCACATGACTCATGCCAATTCACAGACCTCTCTACCTGCAGATTGATAGAACAACATGGAATGCAACTGAACACACAGATGTTATCACACAGCATCAAATCTGACCATGGAAAAGCTTTAGAGACTAAACAAATGGATCTTACAGTCCTGGCACCAGCCTGGTACTATCAAAAATGTATTTCAACAAGTGATATGCTCTGAACTGCTGCACCATCAATCAGGTGACAGAGGATAGACATGAAATATGCTACTCCTAAAAACTTGTGCAAGAAATTGCTGTAAGCAATGTAAGGATCAAATACAGGAAGGGCGGCAAAGTGAGGGGAGAGATCTGAGGGACTTCTCCCCGTTTAGAAAACCTTTGGAATAAAAGGTCAATGGTTCCTCTGACGTCCTCATGGCTCAGTGAGTAAAGAAACATCTGAAGTTCAGATCAGTGCAGAAACTGATTCTTTATGAATAAAAGCTTTCAGAGCTTTCTCTTGTTTCTCATACTACCAAAAAATCCCATGCGCAGTGAATCCCATATGAATGGCCCACTATGATATCAGTTCAGTAATCCTTCATTATTTACAGAAATACACTGGTTTTTGTTTACCACATGCTGTTTCAACACAAACCTCTTAATCAGAAGTCAGTTTGGAGGGCTCAGTTGCACAAAAACTTATTTACCAAGAACAATTAAGTTTTGCTCTATCTAGCTTTTAGAACAGCCAGAAAGAATCATGAGACCTAAAAATATCCAGTGCAGATGAAACTCACCCTAAAGTCCCAATAAGCAACACAAAATCCCAAGCTGCTTCCGACACTCACCTCCCTTCAATGAGCCAGGTGCATTTTGTCTTGTATTTGTAATTTCCAGGCCCATCTGTGACATACCCTGAAGGTTCAGTGAGTCTGCAAGCAAAAAAAAAAAAGACAAGCATTAGTCTCCAGTGGTTTTAAACACTCAGAAAAGATTCCCTAAATTTTGAAGCTCCATCATTAGATTATTATTTACTTAAGAGCCACTATAAACAAACCAACTACAGCACAACAAAGCCCAGCTGGGATGTCTCCTGTTGAACTCTCTGTGCAGTCTCCGTCCATCTCTCTTCTGACGATTGTTCTTCAAGAATGACATCTTGAAGGTCATCACTTCCAGAGTGATGGTTTCTCTATCAGATTTATGGGTTTCAAACCCATATGTATGGATATATCACCTAACCAGCAAAAGGAATTCCCCAACAAAAGCTAAAATTATTCCTAAATTATTTATTTATACAAACTGCACCATTCTTGCATGCAGTTCAGACGAAAGTCCATGGTGCAACCTCCCACTCATTCTCTATTTGACTCTCCACAAACTCCTTGTCAACTTCCTGAATGGAGGACTGATCCCCAAGCCCCATCCCTGGAAGTGATCAAGGCAAGGCTGGATGGGGCTTGGAGCACTAAGGGAAGGTGTCCCTGCTCATGGCAGGGGGTGGAATGAGACGGACTTTAAGGTCCCTTCCACCCCAGCTCTTCTGTGATTCTGTATCGTTATCAACATCTACAAACACTGTACACTGCAAATTCTACACCAGCAAAAGACAAAAGCAAGAGCCAAACCATTGGGATACACATTCCTACCTCATATGAATTAATCAAATTATTCCAGATGAGTTCTAACAAATTGTTGAAGTATTGCAAAAACTGCTGAAAATACATGATGGGGAAGGATAGCAGAAAATGCCAGCAGCACCTGAAGGTGCCCAAACATCACCTTCTGTTAGAGCACACTCTGGCACTCAAAACAGGATTCCTTCCTAGGTAAGTTATAAACTCCATCGGCAGCACATGGCTGGAGCAAAACACAGCCCGCTGGCAAAATTCAACTGCCCTACTTAGAACACAGCTTTAAAACAAAAATACTCTAAATTTAAACTTGGTAAAACGAGAAGAAAGCAAGATCAGAAATTCCCAAAACCAGTATCTTGGAACCTTTTCTGTGTCTTTCCCCACTTATCTGATAAGCTAACGTCTCATCTTTTTTAAATATTTTGGCTGAGTCAAAAATTATTTTCCAAATTCTTTTCCATCAAGCATTTTTAAGGTTGATCTCTGATTCAAAATAAAAAGGCAAAACCCACAGATTTTTAAAAAATACCCTCCTCTGTCTATAAATGACCTTATTATAATACTTTTCAACCTGAGAAATTGAGCTGAAGATTTTTAAAAGCCAATTACTGAAGTTCTGCAGGAAGTGGACATTCAAGCAAGTGAAGAAAAAAACCCAGATTTTTGGAAGCACAAGATGCATCTGGGTCTTCTATGGAGACACACATGTAGGTGTAAACGGAGATTAGATTTAAAAAATTACACATACAGAAGGTATAGATTTAAGCTGGATATTGGGAAGGAATTGTTTCCTGTGAAGGTGGGCAGGCCCTGGCACAGGGTGCCCAGATTTGCTGTGGCTGCTCCTGGATCCCTGGCAGTGCCCAAGGCCAGGTTGGACATTGGGGCTTGGAGCAGCCTGGGACAGTGGGAGGTGTCCCTGCCATGGCAGGGGTGGCACTGGAGGGGCTTTAAGGTCCCTTCCAATTTGAACCATTCCATGATTCTGTGATTTATATTTCTTTTAAAACTTCAACATCTTTGGAAATTCAAACCACTCATCTACCGACCAGGAATTCACAAAACCAAATGAGACTTCCAAGTCGGAGGCAGTAACATCTAGTCTTTTTGTCTAAAACTTCATCCTTCTGAATACAATGTCCATGGAAAAGCCATGAATCAAACAGTATCAACACTGATAGAACTTTGCCTGCAACCAAGAGCACAGATTCTGAAAACATGAGCAAGTGTCTCAAGCTAAAAATCTCATGCCATGTGGCAAGCTCTCAGGGAGCCTCTGCTCACAGAACTCTTGCAACAATTTTATCTGGAAACAATTACTAATTCATTCACCACAGAAATGCTACCAACAGTGATATAAAAAATAAAATAAAATAATCCTGTTAATACTGTAGCCCCAGCCATGTCACATCTCAGCGGAAAAAAAAAAGAGCATTTCAACATCAATGTAATTCAATGAAGTTTCAGCAAAACATTGGATTTAGTTTTAAAAATAAGTCAAACTTCTTTGATACGCTATTAGTAAAAACTTAGCTGTAAACTACTCAGACTGCTTGCTAAACCTCCTGCCATTATGGACAAATGAGGGATATTAAAAATCTATAATAAATCAGAGCTAACATCTCTGAAAGGAAAATAAATAGGAATGAAGTTCTCACTGCCTGCACTGCCTGGCTAGAGCAGGGCAGCAGCATCCATGTTCTTCGATAAACACTTTCCCAGACAGAAAGAAATCTTCAGCACAAAAGCAAACTGAAACTAGAATTTCTTCTTTCCATTCAATACAGAACGCTCAACTGATCTCCAAGCTCCAGTAAAAAAGCAACCATCTCTCTGCTCCCCATGCTCAGTGCTGCCTGTGCCATCAGTGCACAGGGCTGGGGCTTTGGATAACTGGGAATGTCCTACACAGCATTTTGGCTTTGTCTGTGAGCAAAGGCTGGGGAAGGGAACATGTGAGCAACTCAAGAAGGGAAAACACCCAGGAATGAGGGACTTGGATGCAGAAAGTTTTCCTGACATACATCAGGCTACTCTCACACAGAAGGCTGCTACCCATCGTAAGCGGTCACCAACAGCACCAGGATCAGGGGGCTTTGGCCCCAGAAAGCCTGGGAATGTTTGTGGGCTGCAGTTCAACAAGGCCAAGTGCCAGGTCCTGTCCTGTGGTCACAGCAACCCCTGCAGCCCCAGGCTGGGGCAGAAGGACTGGGAAAGGCCCTGGGGGGCTNGCTCAGGCTGGAGCAAAGGAGGCTCAGGGGGGACCTTGTGGCTCTGCACAAGTCCCTGACAGGAGGGGGCTCAGGGGGGGTCGGGCTCTGCTGGCAGGGAACAGGGACAGGAGGAGAGGGAACGGCCTCAGGCTGGGCCAGGGGAGGCTCAGGGGGGACACTGGGGTAATTCCTGCATGGAAAGGGTTGTCCAGCCTGGCACAGCTGCCAGGGCAGGGGTGGAGTCCCCATCGCTGGGGTTATTTAAAAGCCCTGTGGATGTGGCACTTGGGGACATGGGGCTGAGGTGGACTTGTCTGTGCCGGGGAATGGTTGGACTTGATGGTTTTAGAGGGCTTGTCCAACCTAAACAATTCTGTGATTCTATGGTAATTTTATGACTCAGAGAAATCAGAAATCAGAAAATATGGAAAGGCACCAAATACCACCTGCCTTTGCTAAGGTGGTGAAATGTGTGGCTGCTACACAAGAAGTGCTTCTGTACTACCTGGGTGTTACATCTCCTGCTCTGCAAGGAGCAGCTGCCACACCCTAAGAAAGCAAGAAAGTCAGGTCCTGTACTACAATACTTACAAGGCCCTAAACTACAACATCAACTTTAAAACCTCCAGGGTAGAAAAAAACAACTGCAAGGATCTGTTCACAAAACTCAGATTAAAAAAAATATGTAAGTATACTGCATAAATCCATATGTATACAAGCATGTACACAGAGTACTTAAGGCTTGTTTCAAACTTCACTGTTCACCAAAGTGTTGAGTACACTAATTTTTTCACTAATTTCCAAGTGGACTGCAATATATAAGAGTCGAAGGGAAAGCAGAGAGTTAGGGAGATGAACCTACAGCCCACATATTCAAGGAGCTCAAACCTTTAGTGCTGCCTAGTCCTGCTTTTTTAAAGAAAAATACAAAAGGGAAGCGATGACAAGGACGAAGATCTTACAAAAAAGAACTTCAAAGAGAAAGAGTTTATGCAAAAAGATTCTGCATATTTAATTACTCCCCACTCATTCTGAGATCCCCTGAAAAGCACAAAACCAGCACAAGAGAATCAGGCAGCAATCAATGGTAACTCCTGGGTAAACAGCCAAATCTGGTATCACCAGATAAACCCATGAGTTTTTAATAATAACATGAGTAACACTAGCAATGTATATTTTTCAAATACAAATTAGTATGCACTGAGAAAATTCCTACGTAGACAGGAACTGCACAACAAGGCAAAGCCTCAAAGCTGTTGACTAATAACCATCTAATAAATCTAAAGCAATCCTGTTGCTAGCGAGTACAAAAACTCACAAAAAGTACCTCAGAATTTAGGATTAAATAATTTTGCAGCACTTACTTCAAAGCATTGTGACATTAAAGGTACATTATATGCTGGCAACAGGGTTTTGAATATATTTATTTTCATAAGAAGTATTTTTAAAGAAAAAAAGGCATCTTGCCTTTCCTTCATTACTCACCAGAAAAGGTAAGCAGGCTGGTTTGGTTTATAAAACACATTAAATTTTAAAATTTAACCTCTAAATGGTCATCACTGGCTCTCAAAACGGGTTTGTGTTACTTTCAGTTAAACTGCAGTGACATGGACAGTGAGGACTTATCAGCACCTTGTCTGGAGAAGTTTCACAGCCTTTTCACTAAAAAAAGTCCAACCAAATAAATAAGAAAACAAACAAAAAACCAAAACCAACCCACCGAAACAAAAAAAAAACCCCTAAACAAACAAACAAAACAGAAACGAACAACCAAAACCACCAAACAAACCCAAAAGCCCCTTGTCCATCCTAATTTTGAAGCTGCTAAATCTGGAGACTGATGCAAGCAATGAGTTTTCCTCCTTTCTCCCTTCTCCTTCCCAAGTGCTCAAGCACATCACAATTAAAAGTCATTGTTTCGGGTATATTTGGAGTGAAAGGCACAAAGAAAGGGCTGTTACAGCCTCTTACCAGAACAAACGTTTTCTATTCTAAATCCATTAATAATTTGACTTTGTTCATGTTCTCACTAGAAGCACTGAGGTTAAAGGACATATATTGTAAGCAAATGCTTTAATTTATAGGCATGGAATAGTGATCAGGCACACTGGGGATGAGAGAAAAAAATAAACAATCCACACAGCTATTTCATGAATTTCTAATGTAGAACAGCTAAATCCCTTCTTCTGCCACTTGGCTGCACATCACAGGTAGAGCTGGGAAGATGTAGTTAATTACAGGCCAGGTCTCACAGATGAAGGTAATGACATTACTGCAAAATCCACTTTGAAAAGGACTTTACCTACACAATAACAAGTACCTAAAACAAAGACGATTAACTACTCCAGGTGTCCAGAGAATTCTCTCCTCCCCTCCCTTTCACGTACAAAGTCTCCAACACAACTGGGAAAAAGTCTTCAAGATGAGCAAACTCATGCAAAAGTCACTCAGTAGTGTAATTGTGGAACCCCAGAATGTTTTAGGTTGGGAGGGACCTTGAAGATCATCTCGTTCCACCCCCATCCACTGTCCCAGGCTGCTCCAAGCCCCATCCAGTCTGGCCTTGGGCACTTCTAGGGATCCAGGGGCAGCCACAGCTTCTCTGGGCACCCTGTGCCAGGGCATCCCCACCCCCACAGGGAAGAACTTTTCCCTCACAGTAAAGATGTTTATCCTAAAAATTAAAATACATAATTTCTTTTTAAACTTGAATTATGAAAATATTTAAAATTAACTAACTTCAAGACTAAGACAACAGAAACTCTGAAGGAAAAGCTGACTTCCCTCCTGCAACCCCATTTCCCCACATCAGAAGCACTGAAAAAAACCCAGAACTGTGCTGGATCCCAAAGGACAGCAGCACTTCTCCACTGCTTCAAAGCCATGGGTTAGAGACGCTGCCTTGTGATCCCACCTGCATTTGCCATGCCAGAAACACACTGCAGCTCCACTCTTGCTCCTGCCTCTAAGTTCCTCCAGCTGTTCAATTCAAACTCAACATATCCCAAATTTAGGTCCCTGTATATTCTCCTATTTCTTTATTCCCAGCCTCATCTCAGAGACCACAAAGCAGCATTTATGCACTGCACAACCTCAGCTTCATCTCTGCTGAATCAATCAGCCAAGCTGCACTGTAAATGGCAGCATTACTGGGTACCTTTAATACAGATTTTTCCCCCATTCAAACTTACTGGGTAAAACAAAAAATAAAAGATATTATTATTATTATTATTATTATTATTATTATTACACTGAAGGGGTGTGTTCTTCACACAAGCAGCACATTTTGTGCTGTTTGTCAGCACATTTTTCTGTGGCATTGTTCTATTATCTCTGTATTATCTTTGATCTCTGCTTTCATAGTGCAACAACTCCAATCTTACCACTCTTATTTCTTTGAACACCTTCCCCAGTGTCTGTATCTTATGCAGAAATGTTACCATGACAAAAGGTCAATTCATGAGGTCCACTTGAAGGCCACCCATACCCGCCACTCGGACCTGAGACACCGGCCATGCAGATGGTGGACACTACAACAGCTGTCTATTAATCTAATCCAACAGTTGTACTCTACTTTCCCCATCTGTTCCCAAATCCACTTATTGGATCTTGGCCTAGTTCTTTGAAATAAGGATAATTTAGCTGAAAGTATTTGTAATGCCGAGAAAAATGGGAGTCTCATCCTTCACTGGTGGTCCTAAAATGCTCCCGGGGTTTATGGCAGGGACTTGTCTTATTGACGGCGGGCAGGAGGAGACAACAGAGCACAGTGGAAGCAAATGCAGCTCACACATCATAAGCCACCCCACTACAGCAGAAAAAGAATGTATCCATCCCTCTCTTTCCCTGGCACACAGTGAATCCCTAAAACCTTGGGCCAAGAGCCCTTGCAAGTGTCTTACCCCAAAACTTAACCCCCTGCAAGACAAAAGGACAACGAATTATTGCAATGGTCAAAGAGAATCACCAAAGGTTCATGCACTCAAGGTCTATAAGATGATTTTTCATCCCTTTCCCAAAATTAGAAATATTCAATTATTCAATGCATCTCAAGCATCTGTACAATAATTTCAGTTGCAGCACAGCACACCTGTGACCCTTGTAAATAAAGCCTCATAATTCAAATTCTTTAAAGCCCACATGCTCAGAATTGACAGACATCAATCTTCCCCTCCAGTTTGAGAGCCCTTCACTTTGATAAGCTTTCAAGTTGTCAGGTCCACATTAAGGCCAGGAAAAGCATTCATGGGCAGACCAAGTGCTGTACTGTGAATGAAAAGAGGTTAAGCAACTGACTTGAGGCGAGCAGGAATTGGAATAAGTGGAGTTAAAGGCCATGCCCATGGAGCAGAGGACCATCATCCTGCTACACTCGCTCAGACAAATGCAAACCCACCAAGCTTTTATGAGAAACGTAAAATCAGCAGCAGCAGTCCCTTCTGCTTTCCAACGCTATATATGAAACTGCTGTCCTATTCTTCCTAAGCACTAAACCCCAAAATAATCCACTGAACTCTCAAGAAGCCCATTTAGAGTCTGATTTAGCTCCAAACTTGCCACCCTCCATCACTGCTGATTTCTAGGCCAAATGCAGAGCTCAGAACTTGGTAGTCGCACTTACAGAAAAGCACAAGCCAAAGATCAGTCACTGTTGCAACAAAAATGAAAATACTGAGACATTCTAAAAATAAACATCACAGCCTGACCCACTTTCCTAACAGGGACAGAAATATTTCCTTTTATTTCCCTCCCGACATTCAAAAATTTTAAGCTACTACGTAGCAGTGTTACCTGCTGGAAAAACTGATGCCTAAAAAAATGAAAGTAGTTAGGAAAAAGATTGCTGTTAACTTCTGTTTGGTCCAGGCCTCAAAACTAGATTTTAACACAGATCCTCAGATACACTGCCCTAAAATAGTCATAGTACATCCCAAAATCCAGAGGGGCATTTGTGAACCTATAGAATGATAAATCCTTGACTTTTTAAAGCGGGGCTTTGGCTGAAACAACACCATAAGAACAGGCAAACATCAGGGAATTGATAATGAAAATATTGTATTTATTAATGAAACAAATTCTCAGCCAATATAATAATTTAATGACACCTTGATCAACTAATAAGGAAGATGTTCTCAAGGATGCCACAAGTAGTAAAAATAATACAACAGCAAAGGAGCCCTTTAAGCATCAGATATTAAACCTGAGAGAACAAAGGAAATGTGGTCTCCCAGAAATAAAAGTCTGTATGTTTATATTATTCAAGGATATTCTGTCTGTCCCAAAAATGTCCTACTCCTTCACATGCATTACTGTTAAGAATGCAAGGCCTATAAATATTTGACTCGAAGGAGGGAATAGAGAAGAATTTCATTGAGGGGAGAAGTCCACAGATAAACCAACAACTTATCGCTACAATCACCTAAAATCTATTCAGATTATTCCATTTTCTACCTCATTTCAGTGAAATCTGCTCCCAGACATACTCCCTGCAGCCACATGACCCCTCTCTCCTGACAGTCTCTCCAGCACACTCAGCTGAAGGATTTTGGACAGGCACTCGAGCAGGACTGTGATCACTGGCTCAGGGAACAGAGTCCAGTGCTGGCCCAAGAATCCAGCTGAGCTTTCAGCTCTGTTCCCTCCCATCAACAGCTGATGACACCAAGCTGAGTGGTGAGGGTGACACACCTGAGAGATGGAATGGCACCCAACAGGACCTGGACAGGCTGGAGAGGTAGGACAGTGCAAAACCCATGAGGTTCAACAAGACCAAGCACAAAGTCCTGCACCTGGGTCAGGGCAATGCCTGGTCTCAGAACAGGCTGAGGATGGAGGGATGGAGAGCAGCCCTGGGGAGAAGGACTTGGGGGTGCTGTGGGTGAGAGCTGGACCTGCCCCAGCCCAGAACCCCCTGTGCCCTGGGCTGATCCCCACATGGGCAGCAGGAAAGGTGGGAATTCTGCCCCTCTGCCCCTGTGCTGAGGTGAGAGCCCACCTGCAGAGCTGCCCCAACAGCACAAGGACGTGGAGCTGCTGGAGAGAGCCCAGAGGAGGCCCCGGAGCTGCTGCAGGGCTGGAGCCCCTCTGCTCTGGAGCCAGGCTGGGAGAGCTGGGAATGTTCCCCTGGAGAAGGGAAGGCTCCAGGGAGAGCTGAGAGCCCCTTGCAGGGCCTGAAGGGGCTCCAGGAGAGCTGGAGAGGGACTGGGGACAAGGCCTGGAGGGACAGGACACAGGGAATGGCTTCCCACTGCCAGAGGGCAGCGATGGATGGGATTTTGGCAAGGAATTGTTCCCTGGGAGGGTGGGCAGGCCCTGGCACAGAGCAACTGTGGCTGCCCCATCTCTGGAAGTGTCAAAGGACAGACTGGACGAGGCTTGGAGCAGCCTGGGACAGTGTGCAGGGTCTCTGTCCATGGCAGGGGGTTTGGAATTAGATGTCTTTAAGGNGGGAGAGCTGGGAATGTTCCCCTGGAGAAGGGAAGGCTCCAGGGAGAGCTGAGAGCCCCTTGCAGGGCCTGAAGGGGCTCCAGGAGAGCTGGAGAGGGACTGGGGACAAGGCCTGGAGGGACAGGACACAGGGAATGGCTTCCCACTGCCAGAGGGCAGCGATGGATGGGATTTTGGCAAGGAATTGTTCCCTGGGAGGGTGGGCAGGCCCTGGCACAGAGCAACTGTGGCTGCCCCATCTCTGGAAGTGTCAAAGGACAGACTGGACGAGGCTTGGAGCAGCCTGGGACAGTGTGCAGGGTCTCTGTCCATGGCAGGGGGTTTGGAATTAGATGTCTTTAAGGTCCCTTCAACCCAAAGCATTCTAGGATTCTGTCTTTTAGCACCTGCAGAAACAACTGGAAATAAGCACCCAACTTCACAACATAAACAAGCAATACTTACGTTAGCCAATATCCAGGAAAAGAAAGACAGGAACAAAAAAAGCTGTCTCCCTAATTTCTGGTTTTACAGGAACTTCTCGTTTCCACATACATATTGGTACAGAATTGTAAACACTTCCACAAACACTTCATCAGTTCTTCTCCCTTCCCTTTTCCAGTTCAAGCCAGCTGTTCCTCCCTCCCACACACTGTTGTGCTAAATTGGTTATCACAGCAAGAAATAGAATGATTTGCAACCCCTTGCAGAAAAGCATGAGTGGCATTTTCCCCAAACAACTGATGTTATTGAAAGCAATTTCACTCTACATAGAAAGAAAAGGAGCTAAATACCAAACACTTCGAGTATCTAATGAAGACAGGTGTACACAATTGGCTTCCTTGAGGAGCTCCCCTTTGTTAAGTAGAAGAAAACTCAAAAATAAAGAATAATCTAGACAACTTTAATCTAGGCAGGACGACACCAACATACGAAAAATATGAATCCCAAGCACTCGTCCAGTGACATGCTCTCACTCACACACACCTACAGGATGGGAGGTCATCTGCAGCACTTTATACTCAAACACGCAGCCAAAATCCTGGCTTAGCAAATGGAGAAAAGGCCAGACTTCATGTAGCTTTGATTAAATCATCTTAATCCTTTCAATGAAAACTTTCTACTGCTAGCACAGGTCACCTTAACCATATGGATTACTCCACCAGCCAGCCTAAGGTTTTCCACCAGCTCCTGGGAAGAATGAAATAAACCCACGGTGCTCAAACCATCCCAGTGTTTATTTAAGAGCCTGAGCAAATAAACCAAATGTGAAAGTCATACAGTAACTTAACAGCTCCAAACTCCAGGAGGTGAAGAGTTGGAGAGACTTTCAAATGCCAGAGTGTGTTTGTCAGCCTGACTGTGACCAGCCTAAATCCCTTAGGGAATGGGGTGGGTTCAGGCACAACAGACTGCTAGGCATTATTAAATGCATCTGCCCAATAAATTTTACAATCCAGATCAGGTATTTCCTAACCCACCAACTGAAATTCTTGGCTATTAAAACACCAAGCCTTGATTCCTTACCAGGACAGAAGAAGCAGCAAGAAAAGTCAGGCTTGGAAAATTAAAATCAGGCTGGGAGAGCTGGGAATGTTCCCCTGGAGAAGGGAAGGCTCCAGGGAGACTCAAGAGCGTAAAGCGGTTCCAGGAGAGCTGGAGAGGGACTGGGGACAAGGCCTGGAGGGACAGGACACAGGGAATGGCTTCCCAGTGCCAGAGGGCAGGGATGGATGGGAGACTGGGCAGGAATTGTTCCCTGGGAGGGTGGGGAGGCCCTGGCACAGGGTGCCCAGATTTGCTGTGGCTGCCCCTGGATCCCTGGCAGTGCCCAAGGCCAGGCTGGACATTGGGGCTGGGGTTTGGAGCAGCCTGGGATGGTGGGAGGTGTCCTGGCCCATGGCAGGGGTGGCACTGGATGGACTTTAAGGTCTCTTCCAACCTAAAACATTCTGGGATTCTATGACTTTTTAAGCACACTTTAATCAAGCAAAGACTACATGAAACCATTTTATTTTTGGAATAAACTTTGAAAATATAGAAACAATGCACTCATTGGCACATTGCACAGAATCTGTGGTTTGTGTCAATGCTGCCTTAGCAACAGTCTCGCTACAATATTTTATAATCCCAGACCTGTTAGCATTTCTTTCTAGGATAAGCAGCTCTGGAGTGTTAGTCTATGAAGCACTCTTGGTTCAGGGCAGGCCTCACCGCAGCTCCCAATTCCTTCCTTGCGGAGGCAGATGTTCCTGCACGGATGGGGGGTTTTAATCTTTTCTTGTAGTAAGGCAGTGTCTAACATGCAGATCTCTTGATAATCACTGCAAAGAAACTCTACCTTCAAAAAAATCAAGGACACAAAACAACAAATCCAACAGCCAAATAGACCAATCAAAAAATTCCACAATTGTGGATATCCACCCCAGCCAGCAAAGAGCCAAACTCCCTGAGGGAAGACGTAGCTGCAAAAATCATTGCTTACATCCCTAGCTCAGCCATATGCACCTTTCCTATTGCCTCAAAAATTACTTTGAAAGGAGTTATTCTGGTACCGTAGTGGGAAAAAATGAAATTCCATCTGCTCACAACAGATTTGTGACAACAAAAACAAAGACAGTGGCTCAACACTAGTTATGCAAAGTTTTGAAATAACTCCTCACTTTGCTACCAAGCTGAACATGACTGACAGGCCACCTCTCTACTAAACAACTCTAAAAAAAGTCCCTAAAAAAAGTTCTTTTTTTAGGATTCAGTCATCACCAATCTTTCCTCACTCTGGTAACGTCCACAGGAGATGGCCCTAAGATGAAGGAGGGTTTAGATTATTTATTAGGAAGAAATTATTTTCTACAGGTGAGATGAGGCCCTGGCCCAGGCTGCCCAGAGCAGCAGTGGCTGCCCCATCCCTGGAAGTGTCCAAGGCCAGGCTGGACAGGGCTTAGAGCAGCGTGGGATAGCGCAAGGTATTCCTGCTAATGGCAGTGGGATGGAATAATATAATCTCTAAGGTCCCTTCTAACCCAAACCATTCCATTACTCTAAAAGCCTGTTTGCACTAACAAGGAATTGTGTACAAAATACTGCTGTGTTTGCCTTAGTTTATTAAGAGAAATATGAAAGGAAAAGGGTTTGCCTCATTGCACTTCCCATTTAGCTTCCTACATTTTCATTTCTTTCTCTCTATTCACAACCAAGATGGCTTAAAACGTTATAAATAAGAGAAACACTGATCACCCCCTTAAACCTGTAAGTAAAGTTCATTCCTGCCTTAAAACTGGTTAAAGAAAGAAATGATACTTCACTGTACCCTATGAGAGAGCACTAGGAGAAACACTTCTGTGGAGTGCTCCAGAGGAGGAACCCATAACCCACTGCACACGGAGGGCTTCACTCCAACACCTCCGCGCTGACCACGCCCGGACAGCGTGGGAAGCATTCACACGTCTTGATGTGACCTGGGTGTCTACTAGACTCTTTTCCTCCTAGATATATTTTTGCACCAGGCCCAAAGCAATTCTCTGCCCTGCTGTGGTGCTGAGGAACATACATAGGTATAACACCAAGGGCAATCTTGGTGTCAGTCCTCGTTTCAGATATTTAACACAATAAATACCAAACTTCAAGTCAAAGGAGGAAATTGCAGCTGAATGCTTCCCACACCTAACCATAGATGTATCAATGCCTCATAAGGTCAGTAACTTACTCTCATCTCCTGTGCTTTAAATTCATCTGTCAGAGGTAATTTATAGGACAAGAAGTAAGAAGTAAAGCAATCAAGCAGATAAATTCCTCTTAGAGATATGAAAAATCCAAAGGTACCAGGCACTGGACAACAGCTTTCAGGAACTATTTTGTTCTTATGCTAAAATTATCTGTGCAAATATACAAATAAAAATTCATAGTTTCATGACAAAAAAAATTAAAATATGTCTGCACAACGTTTCCTAGGAAATTTTAAAACTCCCACATCCAATTACGGAGCCCCTGCAAGTATCCCAAGTATCTGGACCACGAGTGCTTGACCAGGTGAGGTTCCCATAGCCCAAGTCATGTCAAAGCCCTGTTACACCTGAACACACAGAGCTGAAACCTCAAAAAGCAACTATGATCCCCAAAGCAGAGGGAAAAGTGCTGCCCAGCCCTCAGGAGTGTCACCGGCTGAGATGAGCTCTGGGAAGAAGGAAGCGAGCTGTCACAGCAGTTTGCAATAGGCACAAGCAAGAGCAGGTTGGAGACCTTACTTGTTTTTCCCCTTCATCCCACCCGTGGGAACAGCTGCTTTCCTGCCTGCTGAGAGCTTTGCAGTACTATTTTGAGCTTTTTGCATCTCATTATTTAATTTATTTATTAAAGTCTGACGGGGGAAAAGGGAGGCAAAACTTGCTCAAAGCATTTGAGTTTTATTTAGATTAAGACAGGCTGTTCAAACTGGCTCAGAGTCAAATGGTTCCACTAATTACAATCCCTAGTTTAGAAAGAGTGGAAGCAGTTCTGGGTTAGGTGCTACAGCTGCAGAGCTCTTCACTTAGGGGTGAGTTTCTCATCTCAGCAAGTTTAACAAGCACAGTTTAAAGCACACGGCAATTCCCAGACCATGAAATGGCATTTCCCAGGAAATTGGTCGATTTAAAATTGAGCTGTAAAATTAAAGCCCCTTTACTGCTCCCCATTAGTTAAATATTACAGGTGAGAAAGCAGCAGCTGGCACAGATACAGCACGAGCACTGCCCCAATTAAAGGAAGGCTAATGGGAGTAACAGAATCACAAAATCACTGGGACTGGAAACGACCTCCGGGATCACCCAGTCCTACCTGTGACCCCTCCACCTTGTCAAACAGCTCAGAGCACTGAGTGCCACTTCCAGTTGTTCCTTGGCCACCTCCAGGGATGACGGAGACTCCACCACCTCCCTAGGCAGCCCTTTCAGTACCTGACAACCCTTCCCATGAAGAAATTCCTGCTGCTGTCCCCCCTGAGCCTCCCCTGGCCCAGCCTGAGGCCGTTCCCTCTCCTCCTGTCCCTGTTCCCTGCCAGCAGAGCCCGACCCCCCCTGAGCCCCCTCCTGTCAGGGACTTGTGCAGAGCCACAAGGTCCCCCCTGAGCCTCCTGTGCTCCAGCCTGAGCCCTCTCAGCTGCTCTTGATGCTCCGTTCTGTTCCTCAACTCTGTTCCTTTCCCTAGGCACGCTCCAGCCTCTCAACGTCCGTCCTGGATCGCGGGGCTCAGGACTGCCCCAGCACTGGAGGTGCCCCAGCAGCGCCAGCACAGCGGACAGGCATTGCCCTGGGGCCGTGCCGGGCCCTGCTGCCCTGCACGGACTATGGAGAGGGGTTGGCTGCAGGTCTGTCCCCCAGCATCTGGGGGTGTCACCGTACCCCAGGTGAGCCCAAAAAGGTCCCCTCAGAGGTGGGGTTGTGTCGCCCCCAACGTCGGCAATGCCCCCCAGCCACCCCACACACTGTGAGTGTGGGCCTGAGGCATGAGGAGAGCTCGACGCTGAGGGGAGGGAAAAGGAAGTGTTCAAGGCGAGGCTGAATAGGGCTCTGAGCAACCTAGGGAGCAATATGGGAAGAGGTTCTTCCCTGGGAGGGTGGGCAGGCCCTGGCACAGGGTGCCCAGATTTGCTGTGGCTGCCCCTGGATCCCTGGCAGTGCCCAAAGCCAGGTTGGACATTGGGGCTGGGAGCAGCCTGGGACGGTGGGAGGTGTCCCTGCCCATGGATGGGGTGGGATGAGATAAGATTAAAGATGCCTTCCAACTCAAACCACTCTGGGATTTTATGATTCTAATTGTGTAAGCAAAAAACAAGAGGATCTGAGAAAAAAAAGGATACCCTCCTAGTCTGGAAAACAAGGTAATGATCTCCAAGGATTTCTGGGCCTGAGCCTAGAAATTTGTAACAACAAAGGCCTGAGCAAGGAGGAATAAAGAAGTTAAAAGTCATCCTCTTCTGAATTTATGGGCAAAGCAGCAAACTCTGCTGGACACACAAGAAGGATGTACTTTGCAGCAGGAAGGGTAAAAATTTCAGACCTTTCATTTTTAACAAAATGAAAAAGTCATGAGAAACTTGACAGTGTTTGGAGTTCTTGGGGAACTGTTACCTGTGGTCTGTGTCCAGCAATATTATTGTGTGGGGACTTACACAAATTGTTTTGAGTGAGGAAAGTTGTCAGCAGCTGAGAATTTATTATTAAAATATAAAAAAAAGGGAAAAAGATATTATTCACATTTTTCCCTCTAAAATGCAGCAATGCAAAGACACACAGCAGACTGGGTGGAAATAGCCAACTCACCATATTTAAATAGTTCATTTGTGTTTAGAAATTCAAAAGTTAGTTACCTGTCTGAGGGAGGTCCTCAGTGGGAGCTTTAGTGATTTCTGTGTGAGTTACTGGGATAATGAAGGGCGTTGAGCAGATAGAAAAGAAAACATTCTAAAGACTGGGTTTTTTTTTTCTTGACAGTCAATTATCTCTAACAAAACCATTGCTCAGAGATTTTGCCTTTTCTGCTTTAGGCCTCAAGAAGGAGGATGAAATCTTGGGTTTAGTTTAAAACTGCTGGTCTGGGCTGACCTGGTATTCAAAGGCAACATAAGACAAAAAAGGCGTGAGTGATGAGAAACAGGTCGCAAATCCCCTGTAGGCTATACAGAAATGGAGGCACAGAGAGGCTGTTTCTACATGCATCTATATTCCTGGGACACAGGCAACTGCCAGGATGCCCTGAATCTGTGGATTCAGATACCCAGTCATTTCCCAAGGTGCTGCTAGAAAAGCAGGTCTGGCTCTGAGGGTCAGCCAGCTCAGCATATAGGCAGTGCATGACTCTGCTCTCTGAACTATCGCTGTGGTCGGGTGACCCTGGCTGGACACTGGGTGCCTCCCAAAACTGCTCCCACTCCCCTCCTCAGCTGGGCAGCAAAAGAAAATACAATGAAAGGCTCATTGTTGGGATAAGGGCAGGGAGAGATCAGTCACCAGTTACTGTCATGGGCAAAAGAGACTGAGGAAATCAGTTTATTACCAATCAAATCAGAGTAGGGCAATGAGAAAAAAAACCCAAATCTTAAATCACTTTCCCCCCACCCCTCGTTTCTTCCCAGGTTCAATTTCCTTCATGATTCTCTACCTCCTCCTTCAAAGTGGTGCAGGGGGACAGGGAATGGGGCTGTGGTCAGTCCATCACACATTGTCTCTGTCGCTCCTTCCTCCTCAGGGGTTGGACTTCTCACACTCAGCCCCTGCTCCAGCATGGGCTTCTCAGGGGGTCACAGCCTCCTTTAGGCATCCCCATGCTCTGGCATGGGGTGTGTCGCCCTGCATTGCAGGGTTCCATATTAGTAACTTTGTAGTACAAGTTTCCCATGCTTTTTCTGTAAACATGGTCCTTGTTTTTCCTAACTGGCCGGGATTGTTTTGCACTTGTAGATTGTTTTTCATTCCTTTCCCCTGGGGTGGAGAAAGATGATTGACCATGTCTTTGTCCTGTAAACTTACAGAGGTGTTAACCCCTCTCACCAATCCTTGATTGTCTTTGGAAACATATAAAAATAAGAGAATAAAGAAGGGCAGGCCCTTTTGGTTGGGGCTGCCTGGTGATTCAACTAATGCTCTGGAACCTGCATGTTTCTTCTGTTGCCAGCAGTGCAAAGGGGTGTCCATGAGCTGCAGGTGGATCTCTGCATCCCCCTGCCCTCCATGGCTCCATCAGACATGGAGGAAAGCTCCAGCACCTCCTCACAGGAGCCACCCCCATATCAAAGGCTTGTCACCCAAACCCAGCTCAGTCACACAGGTGCTGCCAGCACAAGTTGCTCCCACCAAGTGATGCTAAAAGGTTCCAACCAGTGGAAGCATTTCTGGCATGGCTCTAAAATACCACATGAATTAGCCAGATTACAGCCATTTCAGGGCTGGGGTTGGCATCTACTGTCAGATATTACCCCCATCCTCTGTCTCTCCTCACATCTGTTTGTGTTCGCTTGCAGTTATCAGTGATAACTGTACTTCTATTTTCACAACATCTGCTCCCCCCATTCTTGCCAAACATAGCTTGCTGTTGCACAAAAAACAGAAAGTAAAAACATTGGTTAAGGGTGCAAATAATCTTGGAGAAATTGTTCCCATCCTGGATAGCAGTTGAATTTCTCTTCATTGGTGTCAGATTTGGCAAACTGCTTCTGTGCTCAACAGTTTATGTGGGTTTTTATCCAGCTAGGTGAATAAAGCACTAGATGCCATCCATCCTTGGATGTCTCCCCACCCTTTTCCTAACAGTAGTTTCTTGAAAGTCCTAGAATCACAGAACCACAAAATGGTTCAAAGCTCGTCTCATTCTAACCCCCTGCCATGGATGGAACACCACCCAGTGGAGCAAATTCCTCCAAGTCCTGTCCAACCTCGCCTTGAACACTCCCAGGGATAGGGCAGCCACAGCTTCCCTGGGCAACGTGGGAAATTAGCAATTCTAAAGATTTTTGCAGTTGGGGAATTAAAAGGTTTTCTACCAGATAACTGGAATTATGAGATCTGTGCAGTGGTTGATGGTTGTTTTTTATCAAGTAAACTTTAAATATCTTTTACAAAGAGTTAAGAAGGATCATCCAGTGAATGAGAACAGGAAGAGAGAGTTCTGACAGCACACTAAACCAACAGCCCATCTAACAGAGTGTTCATCAGCTGCCTGTGGCCAGTCTCAAATACTTGGGAAAGAGTAACATCTGTGAGTGTTGCACAAGAGAAGAAATCCTTTCCTAACCTCATTAGTGATCATACTGTGCCCTCCCTGGCACTGTCTGCATCGAATATTAGCCACGGAAGATACTTATTATTAAATTAACTTTAATCTGTTTCATTTTAACATGAAGGAAAATGTTCAGAAATGCTTTCTTCTTTTTTTTTTTAATATCACAGGCAACTTGCTGGCATGAAATATGGTTTGGAAGGAGAGGAGTTAGGTTAGCCCAGAGTGCTGACTGGGCTACTTTTATTTCAAAAAACAAAAATATTTCATAATTGATGTACTAGAAAGGTTAAAACACTCTTTCCTGGGAACAGGCACAGCAGGACAATGGTGATTTTGCAAACTACACATGGGAGGGGATTGCCTTGAGGGATGCAAGAGCCCTGTGTATCACAGCTATAAACATAACATCATCAGAGCAACACTTCAGTGACTGATCTCTGCTCTCTGGTGACCAGGGACAGGACTAAAGGGAACGGCTGCAGCTATGTCATGGAAGGTTTAGATGAATATTAGGAAAAGAATCTTCCCCCAGAGGTTGGTCGGACACTGAACGGATTCCCCAGGGTTTGTTGTGGCCCCAAGGCTGCCAGAGCTCCAGGAGGATTTGGACAACACTCTGAGGCACAGAGTGGGATTGTTGGGGTGTCCTGTGCAGAGTCAGGAGTTGGACTCCATGATCCTTGTGGATCCTTTCCCACTCAGGCTACCATATCCATGATATTCTATGACTCACACAACTTTATGCAGTATGTGAAATAAAACAACCAATTCAACAAGCATTTCCATGGACATTGATTTTAGACAACTATAAACAAGCAAGTGCAACAAACAAGTACCACC
Organism: Drymodes brunneopygia; assembly: GCA_013400955.1. Taxonomy (NCBI): domain Eukaryota; kingdom Metazoa; phylum Chordata; class Aves; order Passeriformes; family Petroicidae; genus Drymodes; species Drymodes brunneopygia. The sequence continues at coordinate 192,270 of VZTZ01032123.1, read as the reverse complement.
AGCACTGAATTAGGTCTGGAATGAGGAGTTACACTCACCTCTGTTCACTCTTGCTGCCAAACATTTATGGCCCCATCTGTTGTCGTTATGTATGCAGTTGAATCCATATTTACTCAGCACATATTTGCTCCGTATATAAGCCAAGTTACTACCCACTTCATATGCACAATGACAGGATAGCCGGACATGCTAATTAATGAATTGGCCTCTGGGGTGAAATTATGTCTGCATTAAGAAGATTTACACTGACATTAGTAAGGTCAGAACATCATTGCTGATGGCTGAGTCATGGCTGAGCTGGGTATCACAGACATGAAAACAGTGGATCTGCCCTAGGAGGCTGGTTCAATGGTATGTTTATCAAAATGGATCAAGTCATGGTGATATCGGGGTCAAAAATCACATGAAACCATAAGCATAATGCTGCATTGTACAGGCTTTTTATCTGCTGTTGAGATGAGCTCACAGGAGTCCTGAACTTCAGAAATAACTCCCTAGCCAAGGGCTTGGAATCAACTCTTTCCAATTATCTTGTAACCCAGCATCGCCAGTTTTTCTACTCCTCACCCAGTCTGCAGTTTCCACCCATTACAACCTCTGCCCATATTCCCAAATCCTCAGCACCTTGCACCATGTCTCTTCTGTTGAAAGTCCTTCAATTTTCCCCAAAACTCCTCTTTCCTTGGTGCTTGACCTCTACAGCACCGGTGAAGTCTGAATCCAAACACAATCATGCCCAGACCAAAATGTATTCACTCAAGATGCTTGTTTGCTGCCTGTAGAGGTGTGTGAGGCAACCCTACATGTAAAAACTGCCACGTGGTCTTATCACAAAATCCCAGATTGGTTTAGGTTGAAAGGGACCTTAAAGACCATCTTGTTCCACTCCCTGGCATGGGTGGGGCCACTACACCAGATTGCTGCAAGCCCTGTCCAGCCTGGCCTTGAACACTCCCAGGGATGGGGCAGCCACAGCTTCTCTGGGCAACCTGTGCCAGGGTCTCACCATCCTCACAGGGAAGAACTTCTGCTAATACCTACTCTAACCTGCCCTCTGGCAGTGCGAAGCCGTTCCCCCTTGTCCTGTCGTTCCAGGCCCTTGTTCAAGGCTTCTCTCCAGCTCTCTGGTAACCCCTTTGGGCACTGGAAGGTGCTCAAAGGTCTCCCTGGAGCCTTATCCAGGCTGAGCAGCCCCAACTCTTTCTTCAGAACACTCACTGGGTCACTTGAAGGACTTGTTTCATTTTTTTTCCCTCTCCAGATTTCCTGCAAACAACTCACCCTTGTTTTGTTTCGGTTCCCTTGATCCTGTTTCAGACCTCACACTGGCACAAGTCTCCCTCATACCAAAGAGTTTTTCCACCCAAGTTCCTGAGCTGATACAAATGTCAGAAGAGCAGGAGTAAGCACAGAAACCCTCTATTTTCTACCCACCCAACTGGAAATCCTGCTATGAGCACGTTTGACAACACAAATCCAATTATTAAGTGCATTTTTTAGGTATAAATTCAGAGTTTGCTAGAGGTCTAGTTTGATCTCTCCTTTTCCTTTATTTAGATGTGGATGGCCAAAGGTCCTTTGAAAAAGTTCTTAATCAGGGAAGAAATAGAGTAACTCAAGTGCTGCCAGGAACAAAGGTCTGAGAGATTTGCAGGCACAATGATGAATAGCAGAGTAATAACTACATCTGCACAGTTGCTTTAGATTTTTAGGATAGGGGAAAACTATTAATAAAATTTTATTGAAGCACAGAAATCGGGGGAGCAAATGAAGAACAGTGCACTCATCCAAAGCTGTTGAGGACACGGTGGTTAGTGAGACTGTGAAAACCTCATGTGCAGGGCCCTGGAAGAACTCCAGTGGTTACAAAAGTTTGGGGTTTGGTTTTTCATGTAATTCAAAATAAACAGTATTTCATAGGATCATAGAATGTTTTAAGTTGAAAGGGACATTAAAGATCATATGTAGCATCAGGAAGGCTGCTGGATCCATTCAGGTTCAGCAAAAAGCATCTCAGTGGCCAAGTTACTTGCAGTGTATCTGCTCTGTCTCTTTCTTGTAGATTTTCTATTTTGAAGTCATGTGTTGAAAGAGATTCATCAGAAGATTTGACCCATTTATCTCCATCTGATTTTAGGGGGAAGATGTGTGGCCCTGAGGAGCAGCATCTGATGGCCTCAAGTTGGGTAACTGTGAAACCAAGGTATCTGTTTGGGAAAATGTTGATTTATATAGAGCAGGTACTAAAGTTAGGGCCAGACCTGGGAAGTGTGGTTCCCAGCCCAGAGCCATAATCTCTGTAAAACTACTCCTCCAAAGTCCTGGCATATTTTGCAATAACCTCCACTTTAACAATGAAAATCAAATTATTGTATAAGGAATATAGAGGGAAAAGGAAAAAAAAAGTCAAAAGAAAGTTACTTGCATGTCTTGGGAATGGAAAAATCATTTCAGCGAGCCATCTCTGACAGGTATTTTTTTGAAAACTAACACAGAATAGTAAATTTGCTGCAGGGAAAAAGCCAACTACATGCTCAAACCACGATATTTATAAAAGGAAAGGCTGTGTTTGCAAGCAACTCGTCTGCATAGACGAATCATTGAGTTCCAGCTTGCTCTCTGGAAGGAGCATGTTAACTACATCAGCCTTTTTTTCAAGCATGGAGCAAAGTCCCAAGCGTAGCAAGTAATTGAAAGATCATTGACCAACAATAGCAAGTTAGATGCAGTCAGGGGAGAGCCTGGATGCTTTATAAATAGCTCTGTCTCCCTCCTTCCTTCCAACACAGAGCCCAGCCAGAGGATAACGAAAGGCATTCAGAACCACTGCCGCAGCCCGGGATAATGTGACCCTCCCCACATTCAGCTGAGGGAAGGGGCTGAAAAGAGAGGAGCTGCTGGCATTATTCAGGGTGTTCTTGGCAGAAAAAAAGGGAGGCAAGACAGTTTTGTATATTCAAAACCAAACCCCAAACAAAGCAGCAAAGACAGGCTGCACATTGTTCAGGGCCACACTAGACTAGTTCTGCATTTCTCACGGAGAAGCATCTCTGCTGTGTTTGATCTCAGCAACTCTCTGCTCTGATGCCGGCGCTGGGGGAGCAGCTGCTGCCTGTGGTGGTTTGGTAGAGCAAGAGCCCTGGCAGCCCCACGATGGGTGCAAGACTCCCCCTGCTAACACCACCCTGAGGTGTTAGCCTCTCAGAGTGAGGCAGGCAGATGGTGCTGCATATGTTTGAGGAGGTCTCACCTTCCCTAGAGAGATTTACTGACGAGGAAGAGGAGGAGGGGAAGGAGATGCTATTGCATTCGTGCCTCCCCATCCTCTCCTCTTCTCCAACTCATTTGCAGAGGTTCCAGAAGCTCCCTTTCTGTTGGGAGCTGAGCTGTGCTGCCCAACCCTCGCTGACGCAGCTACAAGGAAATGTGATTGCTGCCCTTGACAGGCAGCCTAGCACAGACTGACTCACATATCTGGGGTGGAAACACCTTCCCCAGTCAGCCCCTGGTACCGCCATTCCCGTGGCATTTTTTGCTTCCTGGGAATAGGCATGGCCCCATCAGAGGGACTATGGGGAGGTCAGGCACTGCTCCAGGGATGCAGGTGTGTTTCTGGCTGCTGCACAGACAGGCCCTGTGCAATACCCAACCTATGCTGGGTGCGACTCCACTACCAGTTTTCTCTCTCTCTCTCTCCCCTCTGGCTCACATATCAAGTTGCTTCCTTCCAGCTCTTGGGGGAGATATCAGAATGATATTCACTCTCTGGGAGAGGATACTAAGCTCCATTTTCTCAGTGCTTGAAGCCTTAACCAGCTTCCCTGTCTACAGCCAGGGAAACAGCAGTGGCAGGAGACACCAACCTTGGGCTCCAGGGCTGTTTTGGTGACTCCCCGTCAAAAATCTCTGCTGGAATGTATGCCTGCTTCTTGCCAGGGGATGAAGCAGGGGTGGCTGAGGTTGCTTGGGCACCTGCCTCTTGGCTGAAGCTAACAAGGCAGCATGTCTCAGGAGAGCCACTCCTGACAAAGACCTGATGAGGCTGTACATGAAAACATGCTGTTCAACAGCCAGCCAGTGCAAAGCCCTTTCTGTGGTTGACTCCCCAGTGTCCTCAACAAAAACAGTGCAGCTGGTCTACCAGCTCTCTGTTAGCTCTCATGCAGGACTGGAAGGAGCTATTGGAAACGTAACTTCATGATGGAGAAAAGTGAAACCATCAAAAAGTTACTCTGAAAGCATGTCCAGAAAAGGGAAGAGAGCTGGGGAAGGGTCTGGAGCATGTCTGATCTGCAGCAGCTGAGGGAGCTGGGGGTGCTCAGCCTGAGCAAAAGGAGGCTCAGGGGGCACCTTTGTGTTCTCTGCAACTCCCTGACAGGAAGGTGCAGCCAGGTGGGGGTTGGGCTCCTCTCCCAAATAACAGGACAAGAAAATGTGACCTCAAGTTGTGCCAGGAGAGGTTCAGGTTGGATATTAGGGAAAACTCCTTCCTGGAAAGGGTTGTCCAGCCCTAGCACAGGCCGCCCAGGGCAGTGGTAGAGTGTCTGTCCCTGGAGGGATTTAAAAGACGTGTGGATGTGGCACTTGGGGCCATGGGGCAGTAGCCCTGGCACTGCTGGGGTAGCAGTTGGACTCAATGGTCTTGGAACACTTTTCCAATCTTAATGACTCTGCTATTCTATGAAAGCATAAATACCCTCATCCTGACATTTACAAGAAGAGAAATGCCTGAATGTAACATTTAGGCTCTACTCCATCAGCAGCATGCTGCTTCTCAAAGCTTATTGTTTTTCATACAACCCCCTCAGTGGTGATGCCCCTTAAGTTTCTTGCACCTTGCTTGCTCACAGCCAGACTTACACTAGAGGCTGTTTTAGCAGAAGTGCACTGAATGTGTAGGTTCATGACTGAGGAATGGGAATTACACTATGTTGTCCTGCATTTCATCCTCGAGATGTCTTGCAAACTGCACAGCACGCCAGTACTGTAAAGCTCTGGGATTTGGAGCATTGCCTACCCAGCTCTGGAAGAGTTTGCCTGAAGGGAGCTCCAGCTCCAGCTGAATACCATCAGCTATAGGAGAGCTGCTCCTTTTCCATAGTATAGCACTGCACCTCTGCTCTGCAGACAGGCTACACAAGTTGGGATTGTTCAGCCTCGAGATGAAAAAGCTCCAGGGAGACTTTTAAGGCACTTCCAGTGTCTGGAGATATTGAAAAATCATCTGGATGCAATCCTGTGCCATATACTCTAGGATGACTCTTTCTGAGCAGGGAAGTTGGACCAGATGACCATCTCTGTGGTTGCTTCCAACCTGACCAGTTCCAAATATTCTGTGAATAAAGGTGCTCCAAGAGAGCTGGAGTCGGACTTTGAAAAATGGCCTGGAATGACAGAAAAAGGGGAACAGATTCCCACTTCCAGAGAGCAGGTTAGATGGGATATTAGGAAGAAATTGCCGACAGAAGCTTTGGCTGCCTCATCCCTGGAAGTGTTCAAGGCCAGGTCGGATGGGGCTTGGAGCAACCTGGTCTAATAGAAGGTGTCCCTGCCCATGGCAGGGGGTGGAATGAGATGGTCTTTAAGGGCCCTTCAATTCAAACTATTCTGTGATTCTATGTGTCTATAAGTAAAATTAGTACTGGAGCAGCAGCATTCAGCAGTAAGAGTGACCTGAGCTGCTGGCTTCCCTAGGTGAAGTTATGCTGGTTTAAATCAACTTAATAACTGGCTGGGGACTGTACTGGTAGAACATATGCAAACCCTGTTGTTCAGCCACCTTGGGCTAAATTAGTTTCCTCAGCCATGGAATCTCTAGGATACAGCACCTCACATTTATAGAAAGTTTAGGAAACTACACTTTATCCAAACTTTTATACATGGACTCATCATTAAGAGAATGACTGGTGTGGCTGACTTCTGTGGGAGGGGATGGATGTGTAGTAAAACTGGTGCCTGCAGCTGAAGAAGAGGGGAACTTCCCCCTGGGCTGGTCTGTATGCTGTTGAAACAGCACACAAGGAACTTGGGTTTTAGATTATATCAACACATTTTGCTTCCTCCTATTGTGCCAGGCCAAACCAGTAAAGAGTTACTGATTTTACATCAAAACCTGTTCTTGAAACACCTCTCCAAAATAGTTGGCCAAAGTATAATTGGGATAATAGAGTCCAGGATAATAACAGCATTGAAGCAGGTGTTTCGCTAGAGGTTGCATGAATAGCACTGGAGAGTAGGAAGTGCCTAAAAGAGGGGGATGGACATACAGAGAACACACAAAATACAGGAGTGAATTCTTATGGGTGAAGAAAGCAGAACTGTGGAATCACAGAAAAATTGACGTTGGAAGAAATCTCCCCTTCCAACCCTCTCCCCTTCCACCAAGCAGCTCAAACCACCTTGGAGAAATATTTGGGGCTTGAAGATAAATGACTAGTCAATACCTCTGAGCACTAAATCAGGATTAATAGTTTCGTGCAACTTAACTGCAGTACAGCTGCAGATGCCTACATATTACAGAGCTTAACAGGGGATTAAACCAGTTTTAGGAGGGAAAGAACCTTGGAAGCATGTTTGTTCCTCCCTTGGTAGAGGCAGTGTAACTCCCTCAGGAGTACCACCAGGGCATAGTTTTTGGGTGGCACAGAGGTGGGGAATAAACTGCTGGGAGCAGACTGGCAGTTTCCTTTGCCCCACTGGGTGAGTCATTGCAAAATCTGGGTGCAAGGGCAGAGGGGTCATGAGGAAAGGAAGAGAGACGTGAACAGAGTAAGAAATAGATGCTACCATACAACTGTTTTGTGTAGGATTTATGACAGTTCATGGAGTCAGAGGCAAGAAGGAATCATTAGCTCACAGAGGCTGACTTCCTGTATTTTGGTTCCATCCTGTTGCCTTGGATGCAGACTGTACTCCTACCCCATTCACAGTCCCAGAGGATCTCACATCTCTGGGCTCCCAGGTTGTGCTAGAAAAGCTCAGCTTTGTGGCACAGTTTGAGGTGATGGCTACTGCAATTTGAGCCCTGTGCAGCTGTTCAAGGAAGCAGAACATTTGGCTCAAGAAGGAGATTGCTGTGGAATCCCTTGGGAGGAAACAGTTTTTCATTATAATCCAGAAAAGTCTGGGAGACTGGATTTAATTTTATTTTTTTCCAGTTTAAATAAATGTGGCTTAAATGCAAAACGTGATTTATGAAATAAATATAGAAAAGGTTTTTGACATTTCTTCTGCTGCTTTGAGCTCTCCTCAACGTGATCGTGTGAGTGTCCAGTCTGAGCAAAGACAGACAAAGGGGAAAGGTGGGAGGCAAAGGAATGGGAAAAAAACACCCCCAATTCAGCACAACTGCAAGTGTAGGTTCACAACTATTGGGAGATGACAAGACACCTGCCAAAACAAGAAATGCTGGTTTAGAAAGAGTGGAACTGTCTTGTGCAGACTCCGCTGAAAGGATCTACCCTAAGCACACAAAACTGGCTGCTGCTGTGTTTGAGAACACAGATTGAAAACAGACCGGGCTCTTCCGCAACGAGACACGCCCCAGGGGTGTCTTTGTAACAGGACTCTGTGTTTTAGAAATAGCATTGGATAGAAGCATTATCTGGGAATCTGTGAGTCAGCTTGTGTTTGGTACTGGCAGATAAATATACTAATAAGCACATAGAATAATACCCACCTTGAAGGAACAGCCTCAGCTGCTGATACAACCAACACGTTTGCTAACAACGTGCAGAGATTGGTGTTAGGAAGTCGTTGTGGTTAATCCTGAACAGTCAGGGAGAGCCAAGAAAATGCATTCCTTGGCTGAAATATGCTCCAGCAATGAGTAAGAGGTGATGGCCTTTCTGGAGCCTCAAACGCCATCCTTGCTCCAGGCCAGAAGTGCTGCATGGGCTGGAGGTTGATATTTTATGGAGAGCATTGCCTCTGTCCCAAAGGGCGGGACTCACCTCAGTAGGCCTGTGAAACTGGCAGCAACTGGGAGATGCTTAGATGAGATTTCAGGAAGAAATTCTTCCCTGTGAGAAGGAAGTAAGGCACTAGTACAGGCTGCCCAGAGCAGCTGTGGCTGCCCCATCCCCGGGAGTGTTCAAGGCCAGGCTGAAGCAACCTGGTCTAGTGGAAGGTGTCCCTGCCCATGGCAGGGGGTTGGAATGAGATAGTCTTTAAGGGCCCTCTCAAACTGTCCAGTGATTGTGTCTTCTGAGACAGTCTCAGAGGTTCTCTCTGTATTCAGTAGAGGATTGATCACAAGCCTGGGGCACCTCTCCTATGTGGAAAGGCTGAGGGACTTGGGATCATTCAGTCTGGAGAAAAGGAGGCTCCAGGAAGACCTTATTGCAATCTTTCAGTACTTCTAAGGGGGCCTGTAAGAAAGATGGGTACAAACGTTCAAAGCAAGTTTTGTCTTTGAAACAGGAAATCAAAACTCTACCATGCTTCAGTCTGCGGATGAGTGTGACTGAGATCCAATTATCTGTTGTGTTTGGAAAGCCTTTAGAGACCCAGGAGAGAGTACATACCACATGGCTGCAATGCAGGCATCCATGTACAGCAGTTCGAAAAAATCTGTAGATTTCTGCCATTCATAGAATCCCAAAATCATCTCGATCCAATTCCCTGCCATGGGCAGGTGTTGCTNCCTCACAGGAATGAATTTCTTCCCAATATCCCATCTAACCCGCCCTCTGTCAGTGTGAAGCCATTCCCTCTTGTCCTGTCACTTCAGACCCTTGTCCAAGGTCCCTCTCCAGCTCTCCGAGAGCCCCTTTAGATGCTGAAACATCCTGAAGGTCTCCCCAGAGCCTCCCCTTTTCCAGTCTGGACACCCCCAGCTCTCCCAGTCTGTCTCCAGAGTAGAGGGGCTCCAGTCTGTAACATGTGTGTTAGACATCCTCATACACTTAACAGATGTGATTTCGGGCCCTCAGCCGAGATCAGAGGTTTGGTGTGTAGGATGTCAAGCAAAGCAAAAGATGTCTTCTGCAGGAACCTCCTGCAGAACTGAGCGGCAGGAAAGACTTGGTCAACAGAGGAGCCAAGCAAAGAAGGTGAGAGGACTAAAGAGCATAGAACTGAAGAGCTGTGATTTTTGCAGACTTCAGCAAGAGGTTGCCTTCCAGGTACTGTGGGGGCAGTTCATGGGCAAGATTGAGGAGCAACTTAAGAAAAAGCAGGCAAAAATGTCAAATTCTGGGGGCTGCAAAAGGCTGCAGCTATATGGAGAACAGAGTTACAGTTGCAAAGAAAGTGCTTTGTTTGGTGTAGGCTCAGACTGTGAGGCAGGGGAAGGATGGAGTCACAAGGACAATGTGCTTGAGACATGAGCTGGGAAGATGATCCCAGCAGCAATGGAGGAGTACCAACATGCTATCAGAGAGATGTCATAGATAACCCAACTCCTCAGACCACCTTTCAACCCTTTGGCTCACACAGAAACCTCATGATCATGTAAAGTGTCTCTTTTTCACAATGAGCCCCATTTTACTTTTATTACTCTTTCATTCTACCTTTGCTCAGAAATGAATGGGTTTGGGGGCAAAATAGCAAGAAAGAGGTGATTCATGGGAAAATAACTCACCTTGTGATGAGAGGAATTATGAGTTAGAACCAGGGAGTAAAGAATGGGAATTTTCATGCTGGAGAAATTTTAACGACACACAATAAGCACCTTGCCATAATAAAGTGCTAAGAAATAACAACTTACCATTAAGTGATCACATTATAGTCTCAACAGTGATCGTGGAGCAGCCTCAATATCCATGGTGTCAAATCAGGATATTCACAGGAGGATTAATGAGCAGTTAAAACATGAAAGCTCCTCACCAGAAGGTTTTCTCCAGGAAATGCCTGCAAGCTCAATTGTTGTTACTTAAGTAAACAAAACAGCATTGTTGAATATGAAAATTTTTACATTGTCTTATAAAAATGTCAGACTAAAGGTGAAGAGGAAGTATTTTACAGCAAATATCCAGAGGCAAACCTGTTTTCTGCGTAATTTGTCACAGCTTTAACACCCCAAACTCCCTAATTTGTCTACAGGTACCATGCTGTGATCTGTGCTTTCTGACACCATTTTAGGGAGTCCCCTGCCCTGGAGAAGGGTTATTTCATAAAATCATGAAATGGTTCTGTTTGGAAGAGGCCTTAAATATGACCTGGTTCTAAACTCCTGCCCTGGGCAGGGGTGCCACTCACTAGATCAGGTTGCTCAGGGCCCTTGATTTCTCCTAAAGCTATTTCGTGAGGGATGTTAATATATCATTCTCATTTCTTTATTCTTTTTCCTGGTGGGAAAATATCTTCATCTTCCTCTGCCCAAGCTCACAGAACATGACAAACTCCTGGCTGATGGCTAGAAAACTTGCAGAAACTTCTAAAGAACACCTAATCCAAGAATTGGGACTGCTGGTGTTACTTTCCTCAGCCTGGTATCTCATATTAGAGGAAAAGGATTAAAAAGGCTTAGAGAAGCTAACTGGTCTTGTGTTTGGATGAGAATTGCTGTGAAGATGGTGATTAAAAGCTCTACTGTCTGTTTTTCGAGGATTTGCCTTGTGGGAGGTGATCCTACAAAACTCACCTGTCTACCTAGGAAGTGCTGATGGCTGATAAAGAGACAAGCCAGGAGGGTGGATGAGGGTGACTCAGGAGGCAGGCACTCTCAGGGAAATGAACTCTCTTTGTAGACATTGAGATAATGAATTTGTTTTAGCCTCTATCATCCAGGACTGAGTTCTGTTACATGAGCTCAAACACCACCTAGGAGACAGTGGTGGACACTTCACATGGGATGAAGCCATGGGGTTTCACGGGTCATTGGCCACCTCTTGTCTCCAGAGGGAAACTGATGTCAGATGGGTGGAGAAACCACTGAACCAGCATCAGTGGAGATGACCAAGTGCGGAAGTGACAACCACCTAGAATCCCAGAATCACAGGATGGTTTGGGTTGGAAGGGAGTTAAAGAACATATGGTTTAACCTCCTCCCATGGGCAGGGATACCACTCACTGGATCAGGTTACTCAGGGCCCCATCCAGCTTACCCTTGAACACTTCAAGGGATGGGGCCATGCAAACCCTTGTTGGGAAGGCTCAAGATATGAACTGGAAAATCTCTTCACAGTGCCGGTGGTGTTCTTCAGTAGGTCTGCAAATCAGAGGACCTGTTTCTAATACATGAGTCTTGAGAACCTCACCCCTGGGGTGCTCTGACCTGTGTGCATGCTGCCCTAAGCCACTGTACACAGGCCACCAAGTTGGGATAGTTCATCCCAGACAGTTCAGGTCACCCTCTCTTAGGCCTGTCTCCACTACAGGGTGACAGAATCAGGACTAAGAACCTACAGAGGGATAGAAATTGGCCTGTCCTCTGCTTTCCAGCTTCTTCACTGCTGTGTTAAACCAAGCTACATATGAGCAAATTCACAGAGAGCATCCCCAGAGCTCCATTAGCACCCAGAATTCACAGATGTTCCCAGACATCTTCTCTGTCCCTCACATCTTCTGTAATTATCCAGAGGACTTGTCCATCCCAGTGGTATCGCTGTTTCTGCACCAAATGCCTGGATCAAACTCACAAGTAGCTTTTCCTGCATTAGATATCAGGAAGAAGTTCTTTACGATAAGGATGGTGAGGGCCTGACACAGACTGCCTGTAGAAGCTGTGGCTGCCCCATCCCTGGGACTGTCCAAGGCCAGGCTGAACAGGGCTTGGAGCAACTTGGTCCAGTGCAAAGTGAGCCTGCCCATGGCAGGGTGTCAGAACTGGATGGTGTTTAAGGTCCGTTCCAACCCAAATCATTCCATGATTTTATGAAGGCTGTAGCTCACTTGCCCTTGGCACAATGCATTACAGTCCCATGACTTATCTTATAAATCTACTTTTGGCTCTAGCTCTCAGATGACAGAGATCTTGCAGACACAGGAAAAAGCCCTTTATTTTCCCATCTCCTCCTGATTACCCCCGAGATATCACAGCTCCCTGATGCTAGCAGGAACACACTGCAGTCCACTCCAGCTAGCACCAGCTGCCTACAGGCCCAGCATCCTTCTTTCCTTTCCAGCTTGCAAAAGCCAGGCTACAGCACCTCAGGAATCCACAAATCCCCCATTCTGCATGCAGGAGACCATCCCCTCTGTGCCTTGCACTTACCCTTCCCCAGCTGACCCCAGCCACAGACAAGTTCCAGCAGTTTCTCTTTGCAGGATTTTTGTGCAACATTTAAATCAAGTGCATGAACAAGTGGAAACAGATCCTTTTCTAACAGGAAACACCCTTGAGAAGGTATTGGCTCTCACCACATTCACAGCCGCACAGCATCTGGCAGGCCTTGGCTTCCCCAAAAAACTTAGCTGCTTCTGAATGGGAAGTGCTATAGGGAGGTAAGGTATAAATTCATTGTATGGGATTTGGTTTCTTTCTGGCGTAGTCAGAAGAGAAGAAGGGAATGAAAAGGAAAAGCTTAGTGGAATCAGACTTGGCTTTCCAGAGCAGAGCATCTGAGTATCTCCCTTCTGCATCCAAGTGCCCCACTCCCAGCATTCAGACAGCTCAGCTCTTGGTTCAGCTCTAGTTGAATGCAGACAGATTCTTTCCTGGGAGGGTGGTGAGGCCCTGGCACAGGATGCCCAAAGGAGCTGTGGTTGCCCCTGGATCCCTGGAAGTGTCCAAGGCCAGGTTGGATAGGGCTTGGAGCAGCCTGGGATAGCAGAAGGTATCTCTGCTCATGGCAGGGGTGTGGAACTGAATGAGTTTTAAGGTCCCTTCTAACCCAAACCATCCTGTGATTGTATGCTTCTATGATCTGACATGTAAACACTGTCAGGACAACAAACAAGAAACTTCAGGCTTTGAAATCTGGCTTTGCAGCTTTGTCATTCTTCAGTCCTCAGTGCAGGATTTTTAGTGCAGTGTCTTCTGCTCCGAGCGACTTCCCACTCCAGCAAACAGGATGGCTACTGCAAGGCAGGAGCACAACATATCTGCCCATAACAGCTGAATTGGCCTGAGCTCTGCAGAGCTAATCAGCCATGAAAATGCCCCTCCTTGCCATTCTGGAAGAACTGACTTTCACGATGAGAGACATTCTGTTTTGAGTTTGGTCAAAAGGGTAGGACGCCTTTCAGGGAGATTTCAGCTCATCCTTGGAAGCATCCCATGCAGTCAGAGAGCTCAGAGCTTTCTCTTAACCCTCTCCTACCCTGAGGTCAGGAATTTCAGAAGCTCAACACAGGATTAATACAAGACTTGAAATTATATATAGAATTAATACAAGACTTGGCATTTAGGTTTTTAAAATTATTTTTTCTTGGAGATCTTCTTAACATGTTTCTCCCAGCACTGACTGTCTGCAAGTGCTCACTCTCCACACCTCCAGCTCCCACACCAACCTTGGCATTCTTGACCACCAGAATCATAGAATGATCATGCAATCACAGAATGGGTTGAGTTGGAAAGAACCATTCCATTCCACCCCTCTGTCACAGGCAGGAACACCTTCCACTATCCAGATTGCTCCAAGCCCCATCCAACCTGGCCTTGAGCACTTCCAGGAAGGATATCAAGGATCATCATAGAATCACAGAATAAACTAGGTTGGAAAAGACCTTTGAGCTCATCGAGTCGAACCTGTGACCTAACATTACGTTATCAGCTAAACCATGGCACTGAGTGCCTCATCAAGTCTTTTTTCAAACATCTCTAGGGATGGTGACTCTACCACATCCCTGGGCAGCTCATTCCAATGCCAAACCACTTTTTCTCTGAAGAATTTTTATCATCCAATATCTAGCCTAAACTTCCCCTGGCATAGCTTGAGGCTGTGCCCTCTCATCCTGTCACTGGTCACCTGGGAGAAGAGCCTGACCCCCACCAGACTCCTGTCAGGGAGTTGCAGACAGTGATGAGGTCTCCCCTGAGTCTCCTCTTCTCCAGGCTAATTACCCCCAGCTCCCTCAGCTGCTCTTCATAGCACTTGTGTTCCACTGCCTTCACCAGCCTTGTTGCCCTCTTCTGGATGTGTTTGAGCACCTCAAGGTCCTTCCTAAACTGAGGGGCCCAGAACTGGTCACAGTACTCAAGGTGCAGCCTCACCAGTGCTGAGTACAGGGGAAGAATGACTGCCCTGGTCCTGCTGGCCATACTGTTCCTGGTACGTGCTGGGAAACCTCCTATAGCATCTCACTGGAAATGTTCTTGCACATTGTGTTTAGCCCAATGTCCAGGTACAGCTAAAAGGATACAATTCCTGGCTCTTGTCCTTACATCCGTGTTGTATATCCAGCCTCACATCCAGGCAGCCACAGATGGGATTTATCTGCAGCATGCACAAGGCTGTTATCTGTGCTATGTTCAGACTGGCAATGCCAGCAGGACCCTGTGGTGCTATTTTCCCTTCATTATTCCCTGTCTCTCCCTAAGGCAGCAATTTTTCCTCATGCTTCCCCTCTCTTGAGCAGCATCTCCTAATAGCCCAGTCTCAGCTGTGGAGCTATGAAATGTGATAGAAATGATGGGATATTTATCCTATCTCCCAGCTGGGCTGCATTGACTGTCAGGGCTTTGATGAGCCCAGATTTAGGACACAGCTGCAGAGAATAATTCGTGAGTTGTGAGTCAGGCTGAGATTTTCAGGGGGTTAATAAAGACTCTCCCCATTAGTGTGTTGGGTGGGGGAGATGGTTGCCTTGAAAGGAAGTGGTTGTAGTTTCTGTGGAGGAGGATACTTATGGTGGAAGAAGGTGTTTCTCTCTGTAAGAACAGCCTGATCTTTCTTACAAGTAAGTAACTGTGATAACTAAATTACTATTGGCAGGCTGAGAGAGCTGGGGGTGTTCAGCTTGGAGAAGAAAAGGCTTCAAGGAGACCTTACTACCCTTTCTAGTGCTTGAAGTGGCTCCAAAAGAGCTGGAGAGGAACTTCGGACAAGGGAATAGCTTCACACTGGTAGAGGACAGGGTTAGATGGGATATTGGAAAGAAATTCTTCCCTGTGAGGGTGATGAGGCCTGACACAGGCTGTCTGGAGAGGCTGTGCCTCTCCCATTCCTGGAAGTGTCTAAGGCCAGGTTGGATGGGGCTTGGAGCAACCTGGTCTGATGGAAGGTGTCCCTGCCCATGGCAGGGGTTGAAATGAGATGGTCTTTAAGGTCCTTTCCAACTATTCAATGATTAATAATAATATTATCTGGTTGTGCAGCAGCATCTGAAGTTACAACCACAAAGGACATACTGGTCATGCCACTCTGAAGAGAACATTCCTCCCATGGGGCTGATGAGGCAAGCTGTACTTTTTGGGTCACTATGATTAGCCATGACCTCCCAGCTTGGGTCTCAGATGGCTCAACATTCTGGCCCAGGAGTCGTATCACGCTAGTCCCTTTCCTGCTGACTGTCTATCAAAGGTATGTCTTGAACCCTGTTCAAAATATTCCTATCTCAATAACCCTGCAGAAAAGACAGTCCTGCAAGCAGGACTGGAATGTAAATCCACCGATTCTCTTTTTTCTTCCACAATCCTTAGGTACTGCAATTAACAAAGTAATGAAGGCAAATTATGGGTTCAGCACAATCTGAAGACAAATCTTTCCAATTTCGCTATGAGTTCTCTGTGCTAGATCAGCCCAAGAGAGATTGTAATGGCTTGATGGCACATCTGCACTCAGCGAGCCAGGGGCTGCTGTGCCTCCGTGCTTTTCTCCATGCCAAAATCCAGTCACCCCTTGCTGTGAGTCAGGAGGGAATATTCCCAATGTAAATGCGTTTATAGTATATATAAATTAAGCCTTGGAGGACTTGCCACCAGAACAATTCTCTGTCCAAGCAGTTCATGTCACACCTAGCCTTCCTACCATGGCTCTGCATTTTATAGGGAGGGAGGGGTTTGGTCTCCATCACCACATCCTCCTGATATTACCAGGAAAGGAGGCAATTTCTCCCAGCAGCTTTGTTGAAGTAGCTTGTCTAGTCTAGGGAGGCCGCTAAACTCATCATACCAAGCTAAGGAACTCATGGTGGGACCAATGCTCAGTCCCTGCACAGCCATTGTGGATTCTGGTCTATTCTCAGCCCTGATGATTTCTTGCAGTGATTTATTTAAGCCCATATTAGGGCTGCTCAAGAGCTGAGTCTGCAAGCCAAGTCCATCACTCCTGAGGTTGATTTTTTTTTTTTTTATTGCAGAACAATCCATCCTGCCATGACAGTATCTCTTTGTCATCGAACAGTATTGTTCAGAGCATGTCGCCACTTTTTTTTTCATTCACGCGTCATCTGGTTTTGTTTGTCATTCACTAGGAGACAAGCATGTGTTCAGCCATTTAGGATCATTAATAGATGACATTGCTCTTCAGGGAGCAAGACAGGGAAAACACATACTGGGTTGAGAAGTGTTGGTTCGAGGCGTGTGCAGCAATATGTGCTCATGAATTTTACATCTCTGGATCTCTCTGCCCTCAGAGTGAGTTCTCCACTCTTCCCAGGCTTTAGCAGGTAAACTTAGGTTTTGGTTTCCTTGGTTGAACACAAATTCACCACATGAGTTCATGTGCCGGCAGAAAGTCGATGCAGATATGTGGACATTTTCTAGCTCCAGGCGATGCCTTTTCCATGTCTGAGTAGCCTCAACATGGTTCCCTCAAAGCCCAAGGGTGAAACTCTTCCCTTTTCCCAGGAAAACCATTCTGGCTGCAGAGCTGGGATTCCCTCAGTATGATTCATCTCTCGGGGCTGGGGGACCGTCTGTTGTCTCCATGTTTCCCCCTGCACCTCAGGTTGTGATGATGTCCTCTGGAATGGCCTCCCATGGACCACAATGGCAGAGGCACAAGGGCAAAGGCAGCATGGAGAGGAGGCTCTGATGAGAAGGTCCTCTGTAACCAGGGAGGAAATTATCTAAAGATGTTAATTTTACAAATGAACATAAAGAGTTGCTCCAGCTGTAGGTGACTTCAAGAAGCTGCAAAGCTTCTTGGCCAGGCTTTTTTCTGCTGTTTTGGTGGTCAGATATGTTATAATATAGTCAGGTTCAGAATTGCGGAATCACTTAGATTGGAAAAGAGCTCTAAGATCATTGAGTCCAGCCATTAACCCCACACTTCTACCTATGCAGTACAAATAACAATTCAGGACAGGGTGTTGGTGAGGGTTGGTCAAGCCTTCATACGCCTGCCTTGAAACCACTGATCAGTGGTTTCACCTCATTACACAGATTCCTCAAATTCCTGTTCCTCTTCCTCTGTTCAGTCACCCTCATGGTGCATTTTTACTTTCTTATATCCAGTTGGATTTCTTTTTCCTGCAAATTGCACTGTGTCCCTTTGCTGTGAATCTGTAGGAAGTCTGCCTCTGTCTGTCTTCTCTGTCCTCCTCCCCACTGCCAAGATAGCAGAAGGCTTTACAGGACCTCTTTAAAATTTGTTTGTATACAGCCAGCTCTTGGAAAGTTCTCTCAAATATTCCTACCTTTCTAAGCCCATCTGCAATCTGGAGAGCTGAAAATATGGAATTGATGCACTGGCCATGTAGGAATGCCTGGGGAAATAGAAGAGCTCAGCTGGATCCTGGGAAGTAGCACAACAGAGGACCAGGTTTGTCCTGAAGAACTAGCCATCTATACAACCTTTGATGGGGTTTTGTTCTATAGCAACCATCTTGCACCTCTTTTGTTTAAATTCTTTTTGAGTATTTAGGCCCATTTCTCTGCTCTGTCACCACATCTCAGGCTGTGGGGTTTAGCTGGACTCCTGGAAGTCTGAGAAGCCACAGTATGCTTTGTGTGCTTGAGCAGCTTACTCTCTGCCTGGACTGCTCTGTGTTCTCCCTCCATCCTGGAGGATGCCTAAGATGGGTTGCATTCATCAGGCATTATCTTAACCTTGACACCATGTTGAGTCACACAAACTGTTCCCATGTCCTTCAGCTCCTCCATGGATCCATATCGCCTTCATTTTTCTGCCTGCTCCTGCCCCAGACCACTTGTATCACCTTCTTGGTAGACACTTGTAGACCTTTGCTTGCAAGGGACACATGCCTGGATGCTTTGAGCTCTGAGCTCTCAGCTACCTGCCTCTGTGAAGGTTTTTAATATTTTTAACAACCACCTTCAAAACAGGGCAGTGATTAGGGACTGAAGGAAGTTTCTGAGCAGGTAGGGGTTAGAGAAGAATCTGAGGCTGGGTAGGCTCTGTCCTGGCTCTCTGTGCTCTTAAACTGGCCTGACTGTGATGAGAGGGTTTTTAAGCCTAGTTCAACAAGAAGTCCCTTCCTGTACTACCCCAAAATTGTCCTTGGACTTAAAAAATTAAATAATGCTGAGCTTTCTAAATTTGCCACACATACAACCACCTAAGTTGGAAGGAGAAATGTGACTTTCATAAGACCTTTTTTCTTCTGGATTCTGGGAGGCTGAGCCCAGGAAATCATAGAATCACAGAATGGTTTGTGTTGGAAGGGATTTTAAAGGTTATCTGGTTCCAATTCCCCTGCCATGGGCAGGGACACCTTCTGCTAGCCCCCAGTGCTTCAAGCCCCATCCAGCCTGGCCTTGGACAATTCCAGGAATGGGGCAGCCACAGCTTCTCTGTGCAGCCTGTGCCAGAGCCTCCCCCCATCCTCACAGGAAAGAATTTGATAGTAAAGATTTCATTTATTTTATGTAATTAAAATTGATTTGCACAGTAAGTCCTCTCCTTGCAAGGCCCTTTTGACACCTCCCAGTACTGCAGAACCTTGGACACCCCAAATTCTTTTGGTGGTTCTGATTTTCCACAGCTCAGTGAATTAATGTTTTTTGGAGCAGAAATGGAGTGCGCTATGTGCCTGGGCAGCTGTGGCCTCAGCTGGAGGAGGAATTCAAGCACCCTCTGAGATCCTTTCACTGGGATGTCTCCTGGCACTAAGCAGCCTGGCCTGGTGGCATGATTAGGGAAGACCCCCATCCCAAGGAATCCAGCAGGATTTCCATCCAGCTTGCTGAATTGCTTGACAAAATTACATCATGAAGAGCATTTCCAGGTGATGCCAAGTGTTCTTTGAGCCTCTTGGACTGCAGGACTGCACAAGCAAAAAAAAAGCTCATGACAGGACTCAGCTGGAAGGATGTCAGCAAAGGGAGAGAGCTTCCTCCCCCCAGCAGCCCCATGGCTGCCGCGCTGCTCCAGCCCTCAGAGGTGACTTGAAGATGCAGCAGAAGATCTGGTGGGAAAGAAGGAGCTATTTTCATTTGCAGGTCACAAAAACAGCATTTGTGACTGCAGCCGTCTTACAAACACAGGCCCCTTATTGTTTGCAAGGACACCCTTGGCAACCTTTCGGAGCAGCCTGGAGATGAACCAAGAAGGCCTTTGTGAAGCCTTATAAAGGGGCATTATGAGCAGGGGGCCTCACGGGTGGGCGGGATGTGCTGGGGCAATCCTCCCCAGAGGGAGCTGTGGGAAGCAGGAATCTCTGGGAGATGTTTTGTACTGGAGTTGGTCTGGATCCAGACTCTCATATGCTGGGGATAGGCCCATTGCTCCCACCTTCCTGTGCAGAACATCCTCATGGTGAAGAGAGAAGCTTTTTGGGAAGCTGAGCAAGAGATGTGGATGATCTGACTTGAAAAATTTCACTGACACCCATCATAGTTACAGCTGGAATGGGGGGTGGAGAAGTTTGGGTCCTGAATCCTGGTCGTGCTGCTCTGCCGCAGAGCATCTGATAGCACTGGGCAGATGTCCCAGACCAAGAAAATCCTGTTTTCTTGTGAAAATATAAAATAACAACTGCTGAAATCCTGTCCTTTTTGCTTAATGGGGTGTTAGTGATCAGGCCTCAAGCCCAAGTCAGGCTCTTGGGTTCTGGAAAAGATTTTCCTTGTCCTTGGTCACTTGGCATCATGAGGAAGACCTAATAACCAAGAAAAAGTGCTCTGTGGAGGGAGGCATGAGTGTATTATGGGTGATAAAACAAAGATGGCTTCATCTCAAGCTTATATGCATGGTCTCACACTTGTAGGGGGGTCCCCCTTTTGTTGGTTCTGTGGCCGAAGGACCACCTGCCTTGAGATGCTGAGATGAGGCAGCTGAGTACCCAGCCATGGCAAGAGGTACCTACAGCCTTCTACAGGAAGGGTGATCTAAAAGTCAGGGATGATTTTCTGTTTCTGTATCCTGGGGTGTCTTGTTGAGGCTCTTGTTTTGTCACAAGAGCTGCACATGTGTCCCTTTACTCAGGCCAGATGTGTGAGCTGAGCCCACCCACAACCCAGCATGTGTCCCCATGCAAGGGGCCTGCATTTGTGTCATTGGATGCATGTGACAGTCAGGGGTGTTGAGACCAACAAGAAAAGGCCATCAGTGTCTCTCTGCCCTTAAGAAGATGGAGAGGTGGGATGAGCCATCCTGCAAAACCCCCTAACGTGGGGATGCCCAGAGCTGCCCCTCACCAGAGCACCTCCACACCAGGCTCATGGCCTGCATTCAACATGGACTGGCAAAGGTGAGATCAGGCTGCATGCCTAAAAGGGGATTTACGAGAAAGTAGGAGAGCGACTTTGGACAAGGCCTGGAGGGACAGGACACAGGGAATGGCTTCCCACTGCCAGAGGGCAGGGATGGATGGGAGATTGGGAAGGAATTCCTCCCTGCAAGGGTGGGGAGGCCCTGGCACAGGGTGCCCAGATTTGCTGTGACTGCCCCATCCCTGGGAGTGTTCAAGGCCAGGTTGGACAGGGCTGGGAGCAGCCTGGGACAGTGGGAGGTGTCCCTGCCCGCGGCAGGAGGTTGGAGTCTCTGGTGTCTGGGCTCCATCTGCTGCCTGCTCTACGAACCGCGCTGCCACCACCCTGCTGCCGTGCAGGCACTGCCACCAACAACGCCTCTGCTGCCTCCCAGAGACCTCGCCATGCAGCAAATCCTTTTCCTAAAGAGCTGTGGAATCACATCCCAATTGCCAGGGCTTTCCCCACGATGTGCTCCTGTCGCAGACCACAGAAAAACAGACTCATTTAGGTCAGAAAACCACTCCAACACCATTGAGTCCGACTGCTACCCCAGCACTGCCAGCACCCCACTGCCCCGTGTCCCCAAGTGACACATCCACATGGCTTTTAAATCCCTCCAGGGATGGGGACCACTGCCCTGGGCAGTCTGTGCCAGGGCTGAACAACCCTTTCCAGGAAGGAATTTTCTCAATACCCACCCTGAGCCTCCCCTGGCCCAGCCTGAGGCCGTTCCCTCTCCTCCTGTCCCTGTTCCCTGCCAGCAGAGCCCGACCCCCCCTGAGCCCCCTCCTGTCAGGGACTTGTGCAGAGCCACAAGGTCCCCCCTGAGCCTCCTTTGCTCCAGCCTGAGCCCCTTCCCAGCTCCCTCAGGAATTCTCCAGCCCCTTCCCAGCTCCCTTCCCTTCCCTGGACTCGCTCCAGCCCCTCCAGGGCTCTCCAGAGCTGTCCCAGCACTGGAGGTGCCCCAGCAGTGCCAGCACAGGGGACGGGCACTGCCCTGGCCCTGCTACCACCCCAGAGCTGCCACAGCCCCGAGGCCATCAGCCCTGGCAGCTCCACATCATCCCTTTCTGAGCTTCCTTTCAGAGCTGGATGTAATCACCCTGTATACCACTCATCACGTTGGATCTGTAGCACCTTCCAACTGAGCAGATCTTCAGCTCTCTCAGTGATTTGACTCCAACCTCCTCGTGGTGAGAAGCCCCACCCAAGCCACGGGGCTCTCCTTCTGCACTGCTCAGGGGAGGCTTTGCAACTCCCCATGACAGCATTTGGAGTACTCCAGCTTCCACAAGCTGTACTGGAGCCAGGAGAAGCTTTTTCAGCAAGGATAAATTTGCCAAAATCAAGATCCCAGACTACTTACAAATTCAAGCTGAATTATTTTTGCCAGGCAAAAGCCCTGCAGAATCTGGGCAGAGGGATTGCTGTAGCAACTGCTGAAGCCCTGTTTTACTGGAAATGTCAGTGGCTGCACCATCCTGCCCCTGCAGACCAACAGGATACCTTCAACCCCAAGCTGTAGCCCATTGGGACTATCTGAGAGTCCTTAAAATCCATGCACCACTGCTTAAACTTGAACCACTTCTCCCCTGCCATAGCAACAAGGCTGTCTGGTATCTTGAAATGTTTCAGGGCTCTGTGGTGTCCTGATCAAACTGTTCAGCTGAGTGTGAAGCAGATAAGTAGTCACTAAGGTGATGCTGGGAACAGCTCGAGCTGATAGTGCTGAACATTCATTCAGAACAGAGAAAAAAAATGAAGAACCTTCTTTTTTTCTCTTTCATTACTCACACAAAATTGCCCTGATGTCAGCAGAGAGATGGAGAAGAGCATTCCCCAAACTGCAGCCTCTGTCTGTGAGTCTGGGATCCCCCTGGACTCTAAGGCAGCATCCTGGTCCATGTCTCCTACTGGGAGACATATAAGTGGGCGGGCTATGAAGACCTGAAGTCTTTTTATGATTTATAGGGGCCCAAATGGTTTCATATGAAGTGAAACATTGCTGTCAAGCCTAGAAATAAATGAAGATTTTGATTTTTAGGGTATGTTGACAAGGAAGAAAAAAGCAGCACCATTTTCTGCTTGGCACTTAGGAAGCAGACAGGGGCTGAGAGCAAGAAATAAGTCATTCAGGGGTGGCATAGATGAGAGAGCTGAGAGTAATGGGATTAATATAAGGAAGAACAGACTGACGTGGAAAATGCACTTTTGAACAGCAAGGAGCAGCTCTCCAAAAAAGGGATGGGAGTCCCAGCATGGGAACTTCCAGTTTTCAATAGAATACCCCAGAAAACATCCTATTGAGAATGGTCCCATCCTGCAAGCCCCCATCGGTGGGAAGAGGGAATCCTCAGCTCCTCTGCCACTGGCTCACTCCAGTTTCTCCAATTTTCACACATTCTCCAGAGTTGTAAGACTGGCTCTGAAAATGATGAGCAGTTGCAAGATTAATTGCTGTAAAAGCAAAAAAGGAACAGAAAATGCTTGAAGGCACATGGACAGATAATATGCTGTATTCATAAAGGTTTTAATAATTTATTGCCAGCAGCTGTATTAAGTTATTCTGTCCCCTTCCACCACTCCTCTTCAAAGATGACTCAAGGAACACGAATCAAAGGCTGTCTTGCATCCTTCTAGACGGAGTCATATTTTATTAACCATAGGAACTTGTTTTCTGGTAAGAATTAAAAGTACTTTTATTGAGTTCAAAGCTTGTGAAAAACTCCAGGTGAATACCCTGGAAATAAAAGACAGTGTTTGCCTCAGTTCTGGCTGGGGGAAGAAAACCTACTCAGGGGAAGGAGTTAAGCATGTCCTTAAAATTAGCAATGTACCTAAGGGATCCCCTGAAATAAAACCCAAAATGCAGCATTTCAGGCCTCTCCTTTGCTAGAGAGCTGCACATCCTTTGTGTCTTAGGTTACAATGTAAGATGCAACCAAAAGTATGGATTCTGTTACCATCTTCATAAGCTGTTAAGATCGGAGGGGCAGTGTTCTTTATCCTCTCCATGACTCAGCCCTGATAATTCCCTCCAGGAGTGATCTTCTGTTAATCAAGCGCTCCCTGTGTGACTCATAAATTCCATCATCCCATTGTGAGATGCTCCACCCAGAGGGAGGAACCGAGAATTCCTACCTGGATATAAGCTGAGGTTTGGAACACCATCAGCAGCACTGCCCACTGGATTCCCAGAGGACAAGAGCTAAATAACCACAACTGGACCTCCAGATCAGGACCAGACTTCACTACAGAATCACAGAAACACATCAATCACTCCAATGGGACTACAGCCACCATTTATTTGGACTGCTACCACCACCCTGGCCAACAGGGTGTCAGGTCGTATTCTGACTCTGTCAGTTTAAGCCAGTGTTTCCACGCTACTGCCTTTATTTTAATTTTCTTGTTAAATTGTAGTTCTGAATTGGAACCTCCCAGTGGTTTGCTTTGAAACTAGTACACTTTGGCACTGAGAAGGGGGAACATCTGTCTGGGAATCCCTTAGGATTCCTGCAACAGGGTGGTGGGTTTCCTCCATATGATTCCATTAACTTACAGCCATAAACCTGATGATCAGCCAAAAATAGACAAGAAAAGCTTTCCTAGAAGGATGGAGGAATGGAAAGGGAAAATAATGCATTGGAATAGAAGGTGGAAACAGAAATAAAAGTGACCAATGAGCAAACCTAAAACACCTTCCTTCTGCTTTTTTAAAGTTTATTATGTTTAGAGGCATTTCCTTCAAAAATATTATCCTAGTTGTAAAGTAGAGAGCAGGATATTGCTGTGAAGAAATTAATTTGGCTGGAATATGTCTGGTGTAAGTGGCTTAGCTGGTGATGCTGCAATAGCACTCCTGTACAAGGGACCTGCAGATGGGCTTTTGTTGGGCACTGGTGGTTTGGAAACTTCTGTTGGATGTCCATGATTGCCCTCAGGAAAAGCAGGTGCAGAGCATGACTGGCCAGGGAAATGGGATCTTTCATCCTTTTCTTTTTAATAAAAAATAATGAAATCAAAACTATTAGAAGCAGGAAGGGGTGTGAAAGCCAAGAGCTTGGTGGAATTCTGTCAGGGTTGGTGCCATGACCACTTCCCTGGGAAGCCGGTTCCTGTTCCTGAGCATCCACTGGGGAAACAACCTTTTGGTTCTTTGCTTTAGAGGAACCTTGAGAAAACCAAGATGTGCACCATTTCTGGAGATGGGAGCAATTTCCATGCTCATCCTCAGTTCCCACCCCCACATTTTGTCCATTTGGATCACAGCTGAGGGGTGAAGAGGTCCCCTGGCCTAAAGGGGCTGTGGAAGGGACATTCTGGAGTCAGTGGGGATGGGGATTACAGCTGCCATATGAGGTGCACCGGGGACCTCTTTCACCACCAGTGGGGCAGAATTTGAGAAGGCTGCAGATGTGCTGGTGACAGCAGAGCAGGATTGGCCACACGCTGAGGAGGAGACCACATCAGCATTCAGGCAGGGTGGCCCTCCAGAATCTGGGCTGTGGGAGGGTTCATAAATCCAGGTTTGCAGTTGAGAGGAAGAACCTGTCTTCTGACTACCAGCTATAAAATCACAGAATGATTTGGTTTGAAAGAGACCTTAAAAAGCCATCTAGTTCCAATCCCTGAATATATATATATGTATATATATATGTATATATTCTATACTCTGTAGTCTTATTTTAACATAGGTGTGATGAATTTTCCAAGATCAAACTTATGACCAGTGGGGTTTTTTCTAAGGACTGTGTTCCTGAGAAGAGGCAAGTGGAGGAGGTGAATGATCATCCACACTGTTGTGGTGCACCAGTTTGGGGTCATCAAGTGAGATTATAGGTTGGCTGGTTCCAAACCAGTACAGAGTTTAACCAGAGACAGACTGGTTTCTGTAGACTGATGTGGAAGCCAACACTTTCTGTGGCTTCAGAGAGCAATGGCCCAACTCTGTAAAGAGAGGAGCGTGCAGTTCATCCCTGGCATCCCAAGCTTTGCTCTTCCCCCTAAATCCCAAGCTCTGATCTTCCCCCTGAATCCCCAGCTTTGGTCTTCCCTCTAAATCCCAGGCTTTGGTCGTCTCCTAAATCCCAAGCTTTGCTCTTCCCCCTGAATCCTAAGCTCTGGTCTTCCCCTAAATCCCATGTTTAAGTCTTCCCCTAAAACCCAAGGTTTTGGTCTTCCCCCTAAATCCCAAGCTCTGGTCTCCCCCTAAATCCCAAGCTTTGGTCTTCCCTCTAAAACCCAAGCCTTGGTCTTCCCTCTAAATCCCAAGTTTAGGTCTTCCCCCTAAATCCCAAGTTCTGGTCTTCCCCTGACTCCCCAACTTTGGTCTTCCCTCTAAATCCCAGGCTTTGGTCGTCTCCTAAATCCCAAGCTTTGCTCTTCCCCCTGAATCCTAAGCTCTGGTCTTCCCCTAAATCCCATGTTTANAGCTCTGATCTCCCCCTGAATCCCAAGCTTTGGTCTCTCCCTAAATCCCAGGCTTTGGTCTTCCCTCTAAATCCCAAGTTTAGGTCTTCCCCCTAAATCCCAAGTTCTGGTCTTCCCCTGACTCCCCAGCTTTGGTCTTCCCTCTAAATCCCAGGCTTTGGTCGTCTCCTAAATCCCAAGCTTTGCTCTTCCCCTGAATCCCAAGCTTTGGTCGTCTCCTAAATCCCATGTTTAGGTTTTCCCCTAAAATCCAAGGCTTTGGTCTTCCCCCTGATTCCCAAGTTTAGGTCTCCCCCTGAATCCCAAACCTTGGTCTTCCCCTAAGTCCCAAACTTTGGTCTTCGCTCTAAATCCCAAGCTTTGCTCTTCCCCAGTTCCCTGCTGGATGAGATTTGCTCTGCAGGGCTTCCAGAGTGAGTTTGGAAAAGCAGGAATAATGAGCACATCCATGCCATGGCAGTTCCAGGTATCCCTCACACCTTTGGGACTGGAATTCTTTTAAAAAAAAGCACTTTTTGATTTGGATTTCGTCCTGACTATCTCTCCAGGGGCTGCAGTTAATGTGGGATGGAGGAGCCAGCAGGACAAAAGATAAGAAAATGGTATTTCCTCAAAGCCACAATGTTTCCATCTCTCATTAGAGGCTGGTGATAGCTGGCAAGTGTTGGTCAGATTCATTTTTAATTATTTTTTTTTTAATCACCTCTGACTTTCAATGCTGACAGCACATCCTGTACTCTTGAACCTGGTTGGTTTT
>VZTZ01032123.1:96307-160363 GCA_013400955.1 Drymodes brunneopygia | reverse complement strand
TTTTTTTTTGGTGTGTGTGTGTGCTGTCTTATGATGAATAAATATAAACAGTCTCCTCCATCCAAGTGTTAGCAAAAGCAGGGCAGGGGATTAAAAAAAGTGAGCACCCACCCTGTTTTGCCTCTTAGAAAATAAACAGTGCTGCATGATAGACTGAACTATTTACAAGCCTGCTTTCACTGCTGATGAGAGTGAATGGGAAGGAAAAAACAAGTTTAATGCCTCTGGTGCCTTGTTGACTTCTGCACAAACTGTGGAGGACCTGGGGCACTCAGGTGCAGATCCATGGCTACCCTTAAAAATGAAAATATTGATGTCCAGCAGCTCTTCTGGCTGCCCAAAACCAGCTCTGTGCCTCCCTGATGGTCTCTCCAAGCTCTCCATGAGGTTGGGTTGAGGAAGGTAAAATCCTTGCTCTGGTCACTGGTAATGCTCCCAAAATCAGGAATTAATTCTGCTCTTGAAGGTTTAATTATTAGGGAACAGTGGTATCAGCAAGGCTGGAGTTAAATGACCACAACAATTTAATAGCTGCTTGTGTCACCAGGCATTACCTTGGTCCTGGTGTCATCTGAGCACTTAAAATTTAATTTTACTGCATGACCCCCTCAGGGTAAGGCTGTATTTCTATTACATTCAAAATGTAGAAATAGATGGCAATTCTAGAAATATTTGGCATTCGAAAGAACCTCTCCCAGGTTATCTGAAATCTGAAATCTTTGCAGGGAGAATCTGCTGACCCAAACCAGCCTGATCCCTTTCAGTGGCACTGAGGGAAGGTCCCATGTGACATTTGGGGCTTTCCTCTTGGATAAAACTCCTGGATTCCTGACAGGGGAGTGGAGCCAGGCTCTGCTCCCAGGGAACAAGGGACAGGAGGAGAGGAAAAGGCCTCAAGTTGTGCCAGGGGAGGTTCAGGTTGGATTTTAAGGAAAATTTCCTCACTGAAAGGGTTGTCCAGGACAGTGTTGGAGTCCCCAGTCCCAGATGTTTGAATTTTCCATAGCAGGGCACCCCCTCCACGGGTTTAACAGGGATAAAAGGTGCCTGTGGTTGCCACATCTTGATGGGCCTTCAGTTAATGAATTAATTCATTAATGAATCTGGATGTTCTGGCCTGAAACATTCCTTCCATCTTCCCTGGCCCTTCTTTGATGCTCGTGTCCAAACAAATGGAGCTGAAAAGCCAAATAACTCTTTGAAATTAAAGCTTCTCTAATTTCTTTGAATATAAAGCACTACAAAAGCCGTGCAGGATTGCAAGCCAGGTCTGTGTCTGCAACCTCCCCCTCCAAGAAAGGCTCCCATGGGAGCAATTTCTGCCTATTAAAAATCTAAAATTAACCCCTGGGATAACACCCCGTCTTACAACTGGAGAACAAATCCATCTTTTCCAGAGGCTCTGAGTGTTTTAATCCCTGTGGGCTCTCTGCCTTGGGACACGTTTTGGCAATTTATGGCAGATCTGAGAGGTTGTTTTTTTTTTTAAACTTGGGCTCAGGCAGCTCTTTTTCTGGCTGAAGGGTCCGGTTTCACATCCAAGAGGCTTTTAACTGGGGGTGTGTGAAAATAATCTCGGATTTATCTCTTCACCATCCACCCAGGAATGAAGGAGTTCAGGAGCACTCCAGAGGGCTTTGGCTCAGGGGGTTTGGTGGCCCTGAGAGGCTGAGGGGTTGTGACAACCACGTGTGAGGTTGGGGAGGTTGTAAGGGCTTTAAATCACCCCTGTGTGATTTAAACTATTTTTTTTTGCTGGGGAACAAAAGATGTCAGGGCAAGGCCAAGGAGGGACAAAACCCACAGGAACCACATGGGCAGAGGCTGCACGGGATGGTCTGGGAGGTCTTTTCTAAAAGAAATATTTTTTTTTTGTGCCTGTTCCTGGTGGTTGTGGGGTGCTGGAGGTTCCTCCTCTCGGGAGGAAATTCCTGGAGGAATTTCTGTAACCAGAACACAAATTCTGCCTCCGAGGTGCTCCAGGTACACCAGGAGATGTCTGCTCCCCAAAAAAGCTCCTTCAGGAGGAAAAGCAGAGCCCTGCAAAGCCCAGCCCAGCTGAGGATGTGCAGCTCAGGAGCCCCACAGGGCAGCACAAAGGCAGCCCTGCTGTGCCCTGTGTCCTGCTGGGGCTCCCTCCTTTGTAGGAAAGAGCTGAGATTTTTGCTCTCAGCAGGACCAGGGCACCACAAAGCCCATCTGCTGAGGGGTGGCTTTCACAGAGTGCCCCTCCCTGAAGAGAAACCCTTCTCCTCCCTCCCTTGGGGGGTCTCCTTGGTGCAGCAAAGCCCATCCTGACAAACTCAAGATGTTTGGGTTTGATGCTCTGACCTTGCTGCTGCAAAGGGCACTGAAGTGACCTTGGTGTCACTGTCCTGTCTGGGTGTTGGTCACCCCAGGAAGGAGGATTTGTGGGCAGGGGGGATGGGAAATGTCCCTGTCCCCTCAGGCCAGCTCTGCCTCTGTGCCCTGTGTTTGCTGCTGATGGGCACCACTGGCCCTGGATTTTGGGGCTCCTCGGGACTCCAGGGGTCCCTCGTGCCCAGGTCCCTCAATGCCCAGCTCCCTGTCCCCTTGCAGTGCCCAGGTCCCTGTCCCCTTGCAGTGCCCATGTCCCTGTCCCCTTGCAGTGCCCAGGTCCCTGTCTCCCTGCAGTGCCCAGCTCCCTGTCCCCTTGCAATGCCCAGGTCCCTGTCCCCTTGCAGGCCAGCTCTGCCTGAGGCTCTGGGAGATCCTGGGTGTCCCAAATGTCCACCCTGAGGGTCTCCAGGGAGGTCCCACCTGCCCAGGGTCCCAGGACACCAAAGATTGTCACTGACAAAGGGAGGGAGCAAAGCAGGCTGAGTGCTGGCTCCTACCACCACCAAAAAAACCATTTTTGGGTTGCCCAAGAGCCTTCTTGGCTTCCCTTGGAGGACCTTCCCAAGAGGAGAATTCCCTGGTGGCTCCTTTGGTGCAGCTGGAGATGTGAGATGGACAAAGGTGGGAAAGAAGAAATAATATTGTGGAGATTTTTTTTTTTTTGCTTAAAAATCTAACAAAAATACCATTTGGTGACAGAAGAAATGTAGGACTCCCTGCTGCAGGATTTTAATAGTTAATTAATTAAAATAATAATAATAATTGTTATTAAAAATAATAAAAATTAATTGATTAATAAAAACCCCCAAGGTCACAAGGGGGAGGAGACTGGAGAGCGTGGACAAAGGTGGGAAAGAAGAAATAATATTGTGGAGATTTTTTTTTTGCTTAAAAATCTAACAAAAATACCATTTGGTGACAGAAGAAATGTAGGACTCCCTGCTGCAGGATTTAAATAATTAATTAATAATAATAATGGTTATTAATAATAATAATAACGAATTAGTTAATTAATAAAAATCCCCAAGGTCACAAGGGGGAGGAGACTGGAGAGCGTGGACAAAGGTGGGAAAGAAGAAATAATATTGTGGAGATTTTTTTTTTGCTTAAAAATCTAACAAAAATACCATTTGGTGACAGAAGAAATGTAGGACTCCCTGCTGCAGGATTTAAATAATTAATTAATAATAATAATGGTTATTAATAATAATAATAACGAATTAGTTAATTAATAAAAATCCCCAAGGTCACAAGGGGGAGGAGACTGGAGAGCGNTAAAAATCCCCAAGGTCACAAGGGAGGGGACTGAAGGGCATGGACAAAGGTGGGAGACAAGAAATATTATGGAGATTTTTTTGGCTTAAAAAATCTAACAAAAAGTAACTTTTTGTGACACAAGGAGTGTAGGACTCCCTGGGCATGGGCTGCAATCAACCCCAAATTGGGCCAGACTTTGCTGAGCTGGAGGCTGCTCCTTGGGCAAGAAGGGATAGGAGTTTGGATTTATTTCTCTAAATCTGTCAGATCTCACCTTGCTCATGGCAGAATTGAAATCATTGAATTGTAGAATAGTCTGAGTTGGAAAGGGGCCCTCAAAGATCATCAAAGTCCAACTCCTGGCCCCAAAATCCTGAGAGTGTTGTCCAAACACTTCTGGAACTCCAGAAAAATCCTGGAAATCCAGGCTGTGCCTGGATGGGTTTTGGAATTGAGACAGAACCAGCTTTTCTCTGCCAGGACAGAATTCCCTTCTCCTTCCTCCTGCTGGGGAAAAGAAACCAGGGATGTGAGGTCCGGGGAGAGAGAGCTGAAATCACTCAAAGCTGGGTCACAAACTCAGCTCTGACCCTCAGTGAAGATTTCCTGCTAAAACAACCACCACCAGCTCCTTTATCCTTTATCCTTTATCCCCATCCCAATCCCCTGGGCTCGGAATTCCTGGAGCCCAGGGAGGTGAGGGAAGCTCTGGGGGGATTTTATCACTCACCCAATATGACCACGATGAACTTTTTGGTCCTCAGGTGTGTTTGTAACATCATTTCAGAGTGCAAAAAAAAAAGGATTTTGGCTGTGAGGAGATGTGAAGATTCAGCTTCTCACCTCAATATTTTAATGGTTTTTTTTGTAGCTGATGAATGAGGGCTTGGCATCTCTGTGTATAAACTCCAAATATCAAAATATTTAAAAATATCACAAATATCAAGAGCTCCAGGCCAGGTTGGATGAGGCTTGGAAGCAACCTGGGATGGTGGGAGGTGTCCCTGCCCATGGCAGGGGGTGGGGATGAGATTGAGCTTCACCATCCCTTCCAACCCAAACTGTGGTTCCCTGATACCTGCAGGATTTTTTTTTGGGAAGGTGGATCAGGGTGTTTGGTTATTATTATTATTTTTTTTTTTAATTTTTTTTTCCCCCTCCATCCCCATGAGCCAGAAAGATCCATGGGAATGTGCTGCTCTCAGCTGTAGAATTCTTTCCTGATGCTCCTGGTAGGGATAGCCCTGTCTGTGGGCAAAAAAAAGGAATGGGATTGAGGGTTTGGTGTTTATCCAAGCAAGGAAAGAGCCTTGGAGAGGGGATGAAGGTGAATTTTGGCTGCTCTGAAGGAAGTTTGCCCTGGAAAAGGCATCACTGCACCTCTCCTTCCCAAAGCTTAGAGCTGTGTGGAGTTACAGCAAATTTGACCACTTAAGGATCCTCCTCTGAGCAGCATCAGGCATGAATTGCTGGAATAAAATCAACTCTGACCCCAATTTTAGCTGCTTATCTCATTCCCAGAGACAAAACCACCCGAGGCTGGTGCTGCCCTGGATGAGGGGAGGCAAATGCTGCAAGGAGAGGAGTTGTTTCTCACTCTGGAACCCAAACATTTCCCAAATCCAGCTGCTGCCCAGCTTTATCAGGGTGCAAACACCTTCTCCTGTGGGAACAGGAATCATAGCCCGGACTGAATTTTGCTGCTGGAGTTTCCCAGAGTCTGCAGGGAGTTTGAAATGCATTATTTTCTTCATGGGGGAGGCAGCAAAGACCTTGGACTTTCAAGGATGTTTGATTTTCAGAATCTGTGCTGGCTGCACTGCTTTTATTCCCTTCCTCACAAAACCCTCCTCGTTTTGGAGGTGCTGAAAGCTCAGGAATTACATCAAACCCATCCTTGGGGATATTTCCAGCTGGTTGAGCTCTTGGGGGGTGTGGAGCATCCCCCCAAAAGAAGGAAGGACATCATGTTGAGATAAAGGAATTGTGCTTTTTCTCTGTCCTTGGGTGCAATCTCTTGCCACGTCCTGGGACTTGAGGCTGGTGAAAGGGCAGGGCAGAGCTCCCCAGAGAAGGAAATGACTCTCAAGTTACTCTCTGCTTGAATTTCAGTCATTCCTACCTCTTTTCTCAGGATTTCCAGCCAGGAGCCAGCCTTGGTCCCAGCCTGTCTGTGAGAGGAACCAGCTGAAAGGACGAGAAGGTGCCAGCACTGTTGTAGGTGCCTCTTTTGAAATCTGCTCATTCCCTTCAGCCAGGACACCCCAAAATACAGCCTGGAGCTGTAATTCCAGCTGAATTCTGCAGCCTGGCAGACACAAATCTGAATTACAGCTCTCAAAGTGGGCAAATAATGGTTGGGTTTGGTCGTTTTGGTGTGTAAAACTCGTTTGTGGTCGCTGGGGTACGAGGCAGCAACAGGATTAAAAGGAATTTCCTACAGTTCTGCAGCCTCAGGTGGAGAATGAGGAAAGGGGAGTACAGATGGCCACCTAAAATATAAATAAATATCAATATTAGGGAGGATTGTGTCCCTTTGCATGGAGGGATCTCCCCTGTAGCAAGGAAATGATTTTGTGTTCTGGCACAGGAGTGATGGTGAAACACTGAATTCAGAGATGAGCATCACTTGTTTTTCTCTAAATCCCCCTCTGCTGAAAAAGAATAAAACTCATCAAACCCCACTTTGTTTTTTACCTGGCAACCTTTGGGGTTTTCTGGTTTGTGCAGGAAGAATAATCCCCTAGATGAGGGGTTCAAACTGGTGTTGAACTGGATTAATGTTGGGAAACTTCCCTGCTCGTGACTCAAAATTACCTTGCACTGCTCCTTTCCTGTTCCTCTGCCTCATGGCACTAAAACATGGCAAAAAAACTCGTGGTCTCCTTGGAATTTTTTCATGGAATGATTTTCTTTGTGAACTTACAGGTGATTTCAGGCTTCTGACTCGGGTATCAAATGCTTAAAAGTTTCCCTGAAAAGGAAGCCACAAACCTCCAGATCCCTCTTGGGAGAGTTTTTCCTGCCTGGAAAGGGTTGCAGAAGGCAGATCTGATCTCTCAGCTGGATTAGATGATCCCTTTTGGCTGGAAATATTCCACCTCAGGAATGGCTTGTCCAGCTGATTATTCTTTCTTCCCTCCCGTGGAAAAGGGAGGTGTTTGGCTGGAGAATAAAAAAAACAACAAACCTTTTCCTTTGTCACTGTTCAGTGGGAGCCACCAAGTCCCTGCTGGCATCAATAGCCTGTGGCATTTAATGCAAAAATATAATTATAAAGACCCTGAGCTGCTTCCTGAAGGCATTGAGGGCTTTATTCCTCCCCTCCTCCAGGTGGTGGGAATGCTGCTGATCCAAATTAACTTTAAGAAATGTGTGCAGGGCAATTAACATTAAAAGAGCTTGGTTTTGGTTAACGTGGCAGCAGGGAGAGTAACTCAGCCCCACTGCTGGGTTGTGCTGTTGCATTGCTTTTCATTAATTATTATTTTTTACTCATTTCAGAGCAAAAAATTCCTTTCAGTTGCTGTTGGTTTGAAGGGCTGGGCTCTCAAAAATGAGATTTTGGGTCTGTGGGGACTCTGCTCTTGGTGGACCTGGTGAATTCTCCTTCTCCACGAGGACCAGACTGAGGCTGCTGCATTTTCCCCACTCAGCCCTTTGCTGATATCTGTGCTTGAAATGCCTCCTCTGCCCCATCCTCTCACCAAATATCCCATCCTGAGCCCAGGCTGCTGTGTGCAAACCCGAGCTGTGAAGCTGCTTTGGCTTTCTCGGGGTGCTCTGTGCATCCCCTGCCCCTCGTGTCCCCTCTGTGCCATCGCTGGTGGCACCTCCAGCACAGAGAAGCTTTTCCTGCAGCCCAACTCGAGTTCCACGGGCACAAAAAAAAACCAAACCCAACTCTGAATCTGCTTCAGCAGCGAGAAAAACCCCGTTGGGCTTTGAAGCTGCTTGTGGAACTCGAGAGGATTTTTTCTTTTTTTCCCCCCTGTTCTTATGAGTTTGCTGCCAGCAATTGTATGTGCTCAGTGAGATGAAAGTCACCGTGGCCAAGTGTGAAGAATCCTCACAACCACATGGCAGAATCCCATCCCTTTTTGTGTTAGAAACGGGAGTTTTAGCTCGTCTGGAAGCTCTTCCAGTTGCTCCTGACTTCTCTGTGCTGCAAGTCCTCCTCAACCTGCTGCTGAGCCAGTTCAGATCTGCTTTTTTTCACCTGCAAAAATGCTTTTCCTTAGGCTTGTTTTGGTCTCTGCTGATTCCTTGGGCTTGATTTTGTCTCTGCACTGCTGCCCGGTGCCCTCCTCTTCCTCGTCGTGAAGGTTCCAGGTAAATAAATATTCCTGCCTGTGGATGTGTGTGATTTAAGTGGATGAATTCACCAAGGGGTTGGGATGGAAGGTGATTCCTCATTAGCTCTTGAGAAGCTGCTGATTGTCCCTGTTTTTTATCTGCTGTTGTGTAATTCCTCGTGGCGCTGTCAGCATGACATCATCTGGATCTGCTGCTCTGGGCTTCAAGAACAAGTTCAACTGAGTCTTGGGCAAGGAGCAGGATTTATTACTAAACCCATTAAGAGTTCTGAAGATAAATAAACACCATGCTGAATTCCTTATCACCAGCACGTTGCCTCCAGCAGCAGTGAAAATATTCACATTTGAGTCGCCGCTGACTGCCCCAGAGGGGCTGGGGTTGCCAGTGCCTGGAGTGACTGAGGGGGTTTTTTTAATCCTTTAAATTGTGCTCTTGCACAGAAAAAAAGAAAAAAAAAGGTTGGCAAGTGTGTTCTCTACAACAATCTCTTAATGCTCTGAGGCTAAACTGAGGCTGAAGTCAGCTATTCAGCTGTGGCTCTGTGCAAATCTATTGTGTTTATCTCTGCTCGTTAGGCACCAGGGCTCTTTGTGGAGCTGCAACATCGTTTAAGGGGTAGGATTTTCCCAAGATCTTCCCCACAAAGAAAATCAAGCAGTGGGAAACTGTCTTGTGCTGAATCCTCCTCTTCTTCAGTGGCTTCAGCCTCAGCAATCCCACTGGGCTGGAGAGGAGGGACAGGACCCAGGGAAAGGCTGGAGCTGGGTCTGGGTAGGTTTAGGTTGGATATCAGGGAAAGGTTCCTCATCCAGAGGGTGCTGGGCACTGCCCAGGCTCCCCAGGGAATGGTCAGAGCCCCGAGGCTGTCACAGCTCCAGGAGGGTTTGGCACCTCTCCCAGGTGGGATTGTTGGGGTGTCTGTGCAGGGAATGGGGTTGGACTGGATGGTCCTCATGGGTCCCCTCCAGCTCAGGATATTCCGTGTTCTACCAGGGTTTGCTGAGCCCTGTGAGGATGTTTTGGGTCTGTGGGAGCAGGGATGGAGCCTGGGCTGTCCTGCAGGGTCCAGGCACGTGTGTGACACCCCCTGTGTGACACAGAGACCCCAAGTGCTGTTAACCAGAAATGGGGACGTGCTCTGAGCAGCTCCATGGAGAGATCTCTCTCCAATTGCTGCAGAAGGAAGAACTGGCACTCAGGTACTGAGCTCAAGCTGCTGGTGGGGAGATGGATTTCAATCCCACACTCCCAAGGAAAGAGCTTTTTCCTTTATACCAAAATTGACCACATTCATTGTTGCTTCAAGCTCTGGCTCAAATTTTGTCCTGGGATGAACTGGACTCAGGAGCCTGAGGACAGACTGTGGCTGTGAGAGCCACCAAGGCCATATGCTGGTGCTTCTCTCTCCCCCAACATCAGAAGGACGTGGAGCTGCTGGAGAGAGTCCAGAGGAGGCCACAAAGATGCTCCGAGGGCTGGAGCCAGGCTTGGGAGAGCTGGGGGTGCTCACCTGGAGAGGAGAAGGCTCCAGGGAGAGCTCAAAGCCCCTTCCAGAGCCTAAAGGGGCTCCAGGAGACCTGGAGAGGGACTGGGAACAGGGGATGGAGTGACAGGACACAGGGAACAGCTTCCCACTGCCAGAGGGCAGGGATGGATGGGATTTTGGGAAGGAATTCTTCCCTGTGAGGGTGGGGAGGCCTTGGAATGGAATTCCCAGATTTGCTGTGGCTGTCCCTGAATCCCCTGAATGGTCCAAGTTTAGGGCTTGGAGCCACCTGACATGTGGGACACCATGACAGTGGGACGTGTCCCTGCCATGGCAGAGGGTGAGACTGGATGGGCTTTAAGATCCTTTCCAGCTCAAACCATCCCATGACCCTCTCCAAGCTGCAGTTCCCTCCTGTGCCTCCTTCCCAGGAAGGGACCCTCGAGTGGGAGCTGCTCCCTTTTCACCTCCCGGAGGTGGGAGATTTTTGTCACAACCAAACCAAGCCTGTTTTTGGGGCAGGAGAAAGGGCAGTGCTCAGGGCAGGGCCTGTGCAGGGCACACTGTGGTGATGTCTGAGCTCCCAGCCCTGCTCCCCTCTCCCTTTTCCACAAGTTGGCTGCAGGCTCTGGCCTAATCAGATCTGCATGTTGGCATGGCCTGGGCCAGGGAGTTTGTGCCTGCAGCTCTGGCAGAGCCTGCTGGAGCCTGGCTGCCTTCCCCAGCTCCTGCCAGTGCCAGGAGGAAATCACCATCTGGGTGCAATCTGGGGCTCAAAGGAGCCTGACCTTTCCCAGCAGCTCTGGCTTGAGCACCAGCTCTCACTGAGCTCCTTTCCCTGCTGGGGGGAAAAGATTGTACAGGAGGGAGGCAAAGGAACGAGTGTTTATGTGCATTTTTAATCAAATAGAGCTGTTTTGTTTTTTTTTAATGGGAGATGACTCTCACCTTCTGGTTGGGAGTGTGAGGAAGGAGCAGCAGAATATTGTCTTTGCCTTAAAGCTTCTGATTTCTGGGTCTGCTCCCTGTGCAGCTGCCTCTTAAACTCCCTCAGTCCCCCTCGTGCTGTGCCTTTTCCTGGAGCTGTTTTGTGAAATTCGTGGTCTTCTCTCTCTCATTTGGATGAGTTCCTCAGGTGGGGGCAACCCTAAAATATCTGACTCTTAAAGGAGGGCTTTACAATAAAATATAATATTATTAATATTAGAATTAAAAGATCAATCAGATGTGCTCCCTTTCACCTGGGTGAGCTGATGCTGTTCAGTCTAATATTTATTTGTGCACCAGAAGAAGGTGGAAGCTGCTAAACTCAGCTCAAAGCCTCAAAACCTGCTCGAATTGCAGCTCACTGGTTCCCTTGGACTCAAAACTTAATTTCTTTGATTCCTGAAAGCAAACCTGGTGCCACAAACCAGCCTGGCTGTCCCCAGAGCAGCCTGAATTGTGTGTCCTGAAATGGGATCCCCAGAGCTGCTCTTGTGGGATTCAGCTCCAGGGGCAAAGCCAGAGAGTGCTGAAGGAAGCAGTGATGGGATGAACATTTCAAAACCACCCCAAATGACACAGAATCCAAGGCAGGAGCTACCTGGGAGTTGCCAGCAGGTCGCTGCTCCCTCTGCTGTGCTTTTTATTGCAGGTGATGGCACGGAACAGGATGTGCAGCAGGAGCTGGGAAGAGAACTCAGCCTTCCCTTGAGCTGCAGTCAAAGCAGGAGGAGGTAGGGTGGGATTTAAGGAGCTGATGATTCCAACAGAATAAAACACCCCAGGCTGCAGGTATGGCACTACTGGAATTTTTAATTCGGATCCCCTAAACAACTTCTTGGCTTTTGTTTCAAGTCTTGGCCGTTGTCACAGCTTGGGAGTCCCAGCGCTGCTCCACGAGGATGGGATGAGGGTTTCTCTGCAATGCTTGGGTCCACCTAGTGTTACTTTCTGTGTCCAGCCTCCCACGTGAGGCCACCAGAAAATAAAAAAAAAATAAATAAAAATAAATCAATCAGAGTCTTGGAAAAGCATCCTGCTCAAAAGCAAATCCACCTGGCTTCTGGCCCTGGCTTGGAGGGAACCCAAGCCTCTTCTGCTGGGATTCTCAGCTGATCCTGCTGGACCAGGCAAGCAGGTCCTGCACCATCTGGTTGTGAGGCAAAAAAATCCACTTCCCTCTGGTTGCCAGCCACAAACCAGCCTGGCTACAAAGAGCTGCTTCATGGCAACCAGTCAGTCAATGGGAGAGGAAAATGAACTCCTGCCTGGGAGGGAGGTTGTGCATCAAGTTGAGAACCTGCTGGAGGGGAATGTTGGGATGTTGCACTGCTGGCAATGGAAGAAACACGCAGGCTTTAGAGCAGCAGTTGAACCACCAGGCAGGACCACCCAAAAGGGCCCTGCCCTTTTTTATCTTCTCATTTATATCTGTTTTTAAAGACAATCATGGATTGGTGAAAGAGGTTAACACCTCTATAAGTTCACAGGATAAAGACATGGTCAATCATCTTTCTCCGCCCCAGGGGAAAGGAATGAAAAACAACCTAAAAGTTCAAAACAATCTTGGTCAGTTAGGAAAACAAGGACTATGTTGAGGCTCCTCAGAAGCTGATGGGCTCAGGGAAGGGTGGGAGTGCTGCTCCTTGCACCCAGCTGGCCCTGGGTGGCTGTGCTTGGCTGGGACAGTGCAGAATTCTGCACAGATCAGGGCTGGAGACGCTGGGACATTGAAGGAGCGCCAGACACTGAAGGATCTGATGTCCCCTCTGGTGCCTGGCATCGTGTCACAGAAGCTGATACCCTCCAGAAAATGCTGCTGGTGGGGGGCTAAGGTTTCCAGCATGGGACAGGCACTGCTGTAATGATAATTTCTCAGCACGGGGAAATATGGTTTGGTGCATTAAAAGGGAGTTGATATGGGGCCGAGTTTCCTACCATTAACTGGGAGCCCAGAGGATGCAGGGCTGGGAGGGATCTCAAAACTCCTGGCCCTGTGAAGTTGTCCCTGAATGCTCTCCATAGTCCCTCCTGGTTGTCCTCTTCCAGGAGGAGGTGGCGAGGTGACCCCTGGGGACACTGAGCTCCCACTCACCTGGTGCAGCTGCCACGTGCTCAGCATGTGCACAGAATTAAATGTTGTATTCAACACTTTCAGCCATTCAAACAAGGATCCACTCCCACAATAAATGCATCTTCCAAGCNTGGATCAGCTCAGACCCTTCTGGATGAAGGGAAAAACAGGAAATTGAGAAACAAAACAGTCCCAGTCTAATCTGCATGGTATAAGAACTTAAATGTGCCTGTTTTTTCCTAAAGCAAAGGCTGCAGGTCGCTTTTTTTTGCACCTGCTTTTCAAACTTTGCTGTTGCTGCTTGCTTGGGTGAAGAACCTCAAGCACCCTCACTGTGCTGTGCCCCAGGGACTTATTTTGACCCCCAGCAGGTTGGTTTTGATTAAAAAGTGCCTGTGCCAGGTTATTTCAGGGAGAGAAAACCAGTCTGGATGATGGGCCCACGAACACACCTGATGGGAGAAGTGAGATTTGTCAGTGCTGTGCTTTTCACCTGCTCTGAAGTTAGGAACATCATGAACATCATCTCCCCTGCTAAGGCTTCCAGCAGCCTGCATCCCTGGAAAAATGAAAACAGATTTAATTTTTCATTGAAGGGAAGAGCCTCAATCCAGGGCTTGTTGTGCTGGAACAAGAAGGGATGGCTTTAAAATGAAAGATACGTGGCTATAGAGATAGAAATTAGTATTAGGAATAGGATTTTATGATAAAAGAGGGTGGTGAGGCCCTGGCACAGGGTGCCCAGAGAAGCTGTGGCTGCCCCTGGATCCCTGGCAGTGCCCAAGGCCAGGTTGCACGGGGCTTGGAGCAACCTGGGACAGTGGGAGGTGTCCCTGCCCAAGGCAGGGGTGGGACGAGATGATCTTTAAGGTCCCTTCCAACATAATATATAATATAAAAAAATATATATAGACCCCCTATAGCCCCCCCAGGAGGGGTCTGCGGGGGAAGAGCTGCCTTTACCGTGTCGCTGTCCCCGCCGGGGCCGCGGGCGGGCTTTAGGACCCGGCCGGGTGTGACACCGCCTGTCCNGCGGGGAAGGCGAAGGCGCGGCGATGGTGCGGACGGGATGAGCGGCGCATGAACGGCCATGGCAGCCCGGCGGCTCTTCCACCTCCAGCCCTGCGGTGAGGGACAGGGACAGGGCTCCGAAGGGCCCGTGGGGACCGGGGTGTCCCCCCGCCACCCCGCTTTGCACCCCGCTTCTCGCCTGTTGCACCAGCGCGGTGCGGAAGGTGGGCTCGGAAGGGGGATGCGCGTCCTCTGGGGTTTCCCCGCTGGGGATCGGGGTAGCAAAATCTTCGCTTTGCTACAGAAAGTTGGGGTTTTGTTTTTTTTTTGTTGGTATGAGGTGGTGACACCCCTAAACCTGAGCGGTTTGGGCAGAGAACATCCCCTTGTTCCATCCAGCCGCGGGGATGCGGTGGGACAGGACAGGAGGAGAGCGGGGGGTGGAAAGGAGCGATGGAAAAACTTCGGGTCTGGCTGTTCTTGGGGGTGTTTTTTGCCTACTCTTTGGGGTGTTTTTTGCCTGTTCTTGGGGATGTTTTCTGCCTGTTTTGGGGGGTGTTTTATGCCCCACTTTTATTTGTTCCACGGTGTGGTGCTCAGCTCAGCTCCGCTGCTTGCGGCTGAGGTTGCCTGACTTCGTGCCGGTGTAAAAACCGCAATAAAAAGGAGAGGAGGGGGGAAAAAAAGAGTAGAAAAAGCGAAACTTCACGTCTAACGTGAAGAGTTTTGTTGTGCGCGCTGGGAAAGACCCCCAGCCAGGAGTTGATTTGAAATGCGGGGGGGAGGAGGGGTTTAAATGCGCTTGGAACTTCGCTTTCTGATGGAGGCTGAACTTTGAAAAGTTATTTTGTGCCTTGCAAAGGAAGCGCTTCCTTCAGGCATGGCCGCGGCAGCGCTGGGTGACACTCGCTGAAGTGACAGCGACCGGGGCTGCTGCAGGGGACTTCTGTGTTGGACCAGAAGTGTCTGTAGGTGGCACAGCAGCTTTGTCACCCGTGCTGTCCCCGAGCCTCTGGTGAGGATCGGTGCTTGCCCAGGATTTGTGCTTCTGGAAGCTCTTCCCGCTCCAGTTTAACGGGAAAGTTTTCATTTAGAGCTGATGCTCTGCTGCTTTTTCATGTTCTGCTGCTTTTTCGTGTCTGTGTTGTCATCCTGGAGACCTGGCGGTGCCACGGGAATAGAAAAGCATGGAATGGTTTGGGTTGGAAGGACCTTAAAGATTGTCTCATTCCATCCCTTTCTATGAGCAGGGACACCTTACACTGTCCCAGGTTGCTCCAAGCCCTGTCCAGCCTGGCCTTGGGCACTTCCAGGGATCTAGGGGCAGCCACAGCTTTTTTTGGTGCAGATTTGCACGTGGTGAACCCAGAGGGAATTTCCCCCTTTCCCCCGAGTTGTTCGCAGGATTTCTCCTGGATTGTCTCAAGGTGCGAGCGCAGCCTTGTCCTTCCTCTGCCAAGTTCCTGCTTGCACCCAGCACCAGGATAAACCCCAGGACTGAGTAAGCCCAGCTGTGCCTCACCTAAGGGGTTGCTGTTGTTGGGTTTGTGGCTGCTTTTTGGGGTTTTTTTGGGAGGCTGGAGCAACACTTGAGTCCTGTCTGCACAGCAACCTCAGTCGCTGGTCCCCCCCTGCGAGCCGCGCGTCGCCGCTTCCCGGCTGTAATCGGGATTTGTTGGCTAATCCATCTCAGCCAGAGCCCTCCAGTTTTGAAATATCTGTGGCTTTTGTACAGTTGGTGCTCCGTAAGAATGATGGACCGCAGAGGAAGTTCCCCTCCGGCTCTCCTGTTGTTCCTTTGGCAGTTTGAATGCTTCAGCTTGTTTAAATAAATGCAGATAAAAAGGAAGGGTTTGGGCTTTTAACTCGCTTGACCCGCCCGGTGGCATAAGATATCTGTGTGGAAGCTCCGAGTGGCTTGACTTCTAGTAAAGCTGTAGTAAATCATTTGAGGCTGTAAACATTTATTAAAACAAGCTTTATTTTCGTGTTGAGTCAGTGTGAAAACAAAGATGTCTTGGGTTTCAAAGGGAAAGGATCCGCAGTGGAAGCTTGCTTTCTGCGTTGGCTTAAAGGAAAGTGTCAGTGAGAAGTTGGATATTTCAGCAGAAGGGAGCTGAGGTAAGAGTTAGGGTCAGGTTTTAGCTGTAAAGTTGGAATTTAAGCCAGAATTATCAGACTTAGCCTGGTGCTGTTCAATTTGCCTGTTGGTTGTTTGGTTTGATCTTTCTTGCAGGAGGCAGCTGAGGTAAGAGTTAGGCTGCAGGTCAGGTTTTAGATGCAAAGTTGGATTTTAGTCCAGAGTCACCCAGCTTAGCCTGGTGCTGTTTGATTTGCCTGTGTAAGACTAAAACCTCCAAATCTGTCCTCCCAGAACTGCACTGAAGCTCTGTGTAGGTACTTTATGCCTAAGGACAGATGTTAAATCACATTATCTGGGGAAAGTTGCTTGTTTGGGGTTTTATTCAGTAATTTTTTTAGTAATTCTCATCCTGTGCTGTGATTCAGGTGTCTCTGGGAAGCCACAGGGCTCCCAGAACCTTTATTTTGCAGTAAACTGGGTGGCACTTGAGTTAACCTGAACCCAGCTCTGGAGAAGTCTTGGTTCCTCATGCAGGATTACCCTGGGACTAAACAAAGCTCGGGATGCTTTAATAACTCCTCCTCATCATCGTGGAGCTGTTATCTACCCTCTAAATGTGCAAATCCCTGCCAAGACATCCAGCACAGCTTAAATCCCAGCTACCTTTGTTGTTCCCATCCAGGCTGGGAAGGATGCAGCCTGGGAAGGATGCAGTGTGGTTAAAAACTGGGAATGCCGAGGTTTTTGAGGCAGTTCCTCCAAGTTCATCCTTGCTCGAGTCTCAGCAGTGTCGTGTGATCCTGAATTTGCTGAGCAGCTCCTCCAGGACTTTGTGCTGGGACCTGGCCATGCTGAAAGTCTTTTCTCTTATCTTTTTTTCCTGTTTTTTTAGTGGGAATGCAAGTTTCTAGCTCTGCTCTGGGCTGAGCTCTCCAGAAAGGCTCTCTGCAGAGCACGGTGACACGCTGGCCCAGAGCAGAGCACCGCGGGCTCCTGCATCTGTCAGTGCTGGCTTGGATATCAAAGGGCTTTGCTGTCACTCAGAACTCCGTGGGTTTCTCTACTCCCTCTTTCTAAATTCATCCCTGGCTCTCACTCCCAATTAAAACCAGCAGGACTGAGGGCTTCACTCTACCTCTGCTGCTAAAGGAGGTTCTGATGAGTGGGGCTGTGATTTGGGTAGGGAACAGAGGCAAAAGCAGTTTCAATCCTCAGAGATTTGCTGAGAAAGTACAAGAACATGGGGAGCAAAGCATGAAAACCAAGCCACAGGAGTGAGTAACACTTCATGCTGGTGTTGGGTGAGGGCTTTTCTCCCCCACATGAGCTTTGGGGTTCCCCAGGTTTGAAGGACCTGGTGGAAGTGGCAGCAGAAGGGCCGGTGGGGCTGTGGCTGCCCTGCTGCTGTG
The DNA here is from genome assembly GCA_013400955.1 of Drymodes brunneopygia. NCBI lineage: Eukaryota > Metazoa > Chordata > Aves > Passeriformes > Petroicidae > Drymodes > Drymodes brunneopygia. Next base: position 143,381 of record VZTZ01032123.1, on the reverse strand, counting down.
CCATGGTGGGATGGATGCCAGCGGGGCTGTGCTGGGCAAAACTGAGATTTGGAGAGAAAATCACAGCTGGGCCATGCTCAGAACTGGGCAACCTTTGCCTCAAAGTGTTCAGCTGGGCAAACAGCAGAGGTGTGGAGTGAGTTGCTGCTGGGTGCTGCCCACTGAGAGGGGCTCAGGAGTGGAAATTCAGAGGACAGGGCAACTTGGGAGGAAGACGAGGTGACCTTCCTCCCCTCCTGGCACTGGGGCAGGTGTTGGCAGCCTGCAGCAGCCACCTGGGCTCACCCCCTGGGACGAGCCACCCCAGGGGACGCGGTGTGAGGCACCAGCTTTATTCTCCTTTTCCTCCAGCCCGCTGCCATCTCCTTTTCCAGGAGTTAAACGCCTCTTCCCCCTGCTCCGAGCCTAATTGCGTCCCCAGGGTTTAACACGCGTGTGTTTGTTTTATTCAACGTGTTGGCTGTTCCCACCGGAACAGGCTGATTTTTCTATTTTTTTTTTCTTTTTTTTTTAGGGATTGGGCTTTTTTTTTTTTTTTTTTTTTTTTTTTTTTTGGGGTGGGGTTTTTTTTTTTTTTTTTTTTTTTTTTTTTTGCTTATTGTGCACAACAAGCTCCTGCACAAGATATTCGTTGCGGGGAGGGAGGTGGTTGGGGTGGGGGGAGGAACTGTAGTAATGCCAATACTTCTTGAATATTATAAACCTGGCTTATCAGCCCGACGCAGAGCTGGAATTTGTCTCTTCCTGTGCTGCATCTCTGCTTTCTGAGAGGGGCGTTTAAATACAGGCTGGAGACGCTGCCTTGCCAGTGTGCTCTGCTGGGCTCTGACAGCAGCAGCGGGGCTGCTCCGGCGCCTTCGGGGTTTCTTTGATTACTCTTTTTATTATTTTTATTTTTTTTTAATTTTTTTTTTTTTGCACTAAACCCTTCGAGGGTGGGGAAAAGGAACTTCTCTGGGAGAAGGCTCTGAGACTGCATGTCCCAAGAGTACGCACTGCAGGAGGCGAAGGGAGACGCGGTTTGCTTCGTACCTGGCTCTCCTCTCTTCTCCGTGCTGATGGAGCCGGCGTCCTTCTGCTACCCCCGGCTCACCTTCCTCCGCTCGCCCTATGGCCAGTTTGGGGCCAGCGCTGGCTCTTCCCAGGATTTGGCCCCGTGGCCGCAGCGTTTGGTGGCCCAGAGGTGGAGCAGGCCAGTGGATGGTGCGTGGCCAGGGTTGGGATGGGGCAGCGGAGATGCCGGGTGTGGGTTTGAGGAGGTTTTGGTGATGAGGGAGGCGGCGCAGGTGGGATGTGGAGGATGGGTTGGTGTGGTTGTGGTGATGCTGTTGGAGCTCTCCCGGTGCCACAGCTTGGCATCTCCGCCAAGGAGAGGCTCTGGTCCCTGCTACACCCAGGCAGAGCTGATAAACAACCTCAGCGTGGAAAAAAAAATAAAAATAGAAACTGATCTGAGGCAGGCTTTTGTTTCCTGAGCTTGTTCGCTTGCTGAAATGAATCCGGCGCGGCGTGAAACCTGAAATACCTGCTGGAGGCTCATTTCACCTTTGGGGTTGTGATGCTGTCAGGTATCCTCTAAGCTGTTAGTGAAGGTATCAGGTGTGGGGTAGAGGAAGGTTTGGAGATGTTCTAATGCAGGTTTGTCTCACTGTGAGGAATTACCTTAAAAATCCCAGCTTGGCTCAAATCTTGCTTTAATGTGATGTGGGGAGCTTGGTGAATGCTGCTGGTTTAGGAGCTGAGCTCTGTTAAGTGCTGATCCTAAGGGTGGGAGTCTCAACTTCCTATAAAACTTTTTTTGGGGAAGATGTCTGGCTCGATGAGGTGCTGTCCTGATTCCTCTTTAAAGGTGGAGCAAAGAGTGGGACCGGAGACCTCCAGGGGTCTCTCCCAGCCTCAAACCCTTCCTGAACCACGCTGTGCTTCCTTAGCATCCTATTGCCAGTCTACCTGGAAAAGCTCATCAGGTGGCATGGAAAGGAAAAAAATAAAAAATGGAGGAGACTGGCTGAGCAGTCTCGGCAGAGAAAACGCGTGGGAGGTGTTTAAAAACACTCACTGCCTGTGGCTCTGTGCAGCGGAAACGTGGCAGGGACTGGGGATGGGGGCTCGTGGCTGCCTCTGCTAAAGGGATGCCCCTTCCCCAGCCGGGTGCTGCCTCCCCCTGCCTCGCTCTGGGAAACGTTTGCTGCCTCCTGATAAAAACCATCATTTCTGACTGAAGCCACAGCAATTGTCAGAGTTGCTGTAGTAGGGGAGTGACCCAGCCTTGCCAGCGTTTGGGTAATTCGCTATTTATTTCTGTCTTATTCTTTTAGGGTTCTGCCTTTTCTAAAGCTGAGATGATGTTGCTTTGGGGAGTTGGTTGTTTTTTCTTTTTTCCCCTTTTTTTTTTGGCCAGCTTAGACCATTCCTCCGGGCTTTAAATACCCAGCTGGGGGAGACTTGGCTTATTGTGATGAAAATCTCGAATTGTAAGGAAAGTGAAGCAGTGTAGAATAGGCTGGAGCAGGAGGAGAGGATGTGGCAGAGCTTTTTAGGCACCTCATGGTCCAGCGCTGGGATTTAAATCCCCTTGTACGAGGTGAGGTCTTTCAGCTCTAAATTCTGCAACTTGCTGCTGGAGCAGGGACTTGCTGCCCTGTTTCTCATTCCACTGCATGCATGCATTAACCCCTGCACTGCTGCTGCCGTGCAGCTGAGCTGCATGAGACACCAGAGCCCGGCAGGCACGGCAGCTGTGTCTTTAAGGAATTTGCTCTATCTCCCTCTCAGCAGCAGGTTTTTTATCCCTCCCTTCTCCTTTTTCTTTTTTTTTTTCATCCTCTGGCTTTTCCTGTACTTCTCTCTGTAAGGTACAGCATCTTCTCACTTCACTTGAGCCTGGCTGGCACTGAGCTTTTTTTNCCTCATTTTGACAATGGTTTTGAAAACCTTTTCGTTTTTTTTTTTTTTTTTTTTTTCTTTTTTAAGGAGGCACAGGAGCTTTCTCCATCCAGCATCCAGCCAAACTCTCCGGCTCCGGAGCGCTGGGTCGCTTTAACTCCTCTCTTTTTGCTCTGGGAGGCAAACAGCTCTGAGAGGTGGTGGGATCTGGGGGGGCTGGAGGAGGAGGAGGAGGAGGAGGCAGCCCAAACCCTGGGCTGGGGCAGTGGTGGCATGTGCAGAGGTGCTGGCCAGGTGTGGGGCTGGCAGAGCTGGGCTGGACGTGTCCAGCTGGGAGCTAATGGGTCGCGCTCTCACTCCACCCATCCGCCGCTCGCCAATTGGAAGTGAGGGACAAAGATGCTCTGGATGGATTAATCTTGGAGCCAGTGAAAAAGCAGGAGCTGGCGCTGCCTCGGCCACCTGAGCGAGTGGCCTTTGGGGACAAGTGCTGGTGGCTCTTGGGGAGCAGCCCTGAGGGGAGCAGAGGCGTCTCTGTCTCTTGAGGAAGTAGTGCAGGTAAGTTGTGGTCTTGAAAACCCCCTGAAAACTGAAGCAGTGCTGTTGCTGGGTGATGCATTTGGTCAGGAAATCTAAAAAAGCAGCTCTGCCAGCTCTTGAATTATTTAATTCACTAAAGTAAGGCAGTGCTTGATGTATTTTCTGTGGGCTTTGCTCTGCTTAGTGATGATATCTATTGCCTGTGCTGGATGTCTCTGTGTTTAAGGATGGAGAATGCCTTTTGAATTCCATTTAAATTAAGCAGAGTGCTGGCTGTCGGGGTTTGAATTTAGTTTTCAAGGTATGCACTGAAGAGCTTCTCTGTTCTGGTTTTTCTCTTAATTAATGGGAAAGCATCCTCCCAGCCTGTCAGGGAGCTTTCCATGGAGCTGTTTCACTTGGGGGAAGTGCAGTGCTGAGTGGAGACCAAATCATGGATATGGTGTGTCTCAAATGCTCCCAAACATCATCCCTGGTGCTGTAGCCATGGAAGCCTTGTAGATGAACCATAAACAGCATCCTAATGAATAGCATCAGCTCATGGAGTGTCAGTCTGCAATTATTTCATCACTGGACTGGGGCATTTTCATTTTGGATGGATGATGGACAGGAAAATGGGATCTGGTGCTGCTGCCTCTCCCCTGACCTGTGTCGTTGTTGTTGTTGTTGTCATTGATGTTGTTTTATGGGAAACTGCAGGGGGTGATTTGTGTCATCCTGCTGATCCTGGTGGGAGCTGCAGCCCCTGTTTCTGGGGGATGGATGAGGCTGCAGAGTGCAGTTCTGTGGCCATTTGGGCATCCTTTGGGCTGCTCTTGCTTTTCGTGGCAAGAGAGGGAGGTTTTTCTTTCTGAGTCTTGATTAGAAGCACAACTGAAAATGTGTTTGGTGATCAGGTGGTTGGGCTCAGTGCTCTGCTTCTGTTTCCAGAACAGACCTTGGGTTTGGCCTAACTTGGGGTTTTCTGTGGGTTAGATCTGTTCCACCCAGTGCCTTTTGGGGGGTGGTGGTGCTGGGAAGGGGTGCAGGAACAACTTTGCTGTGAAAGCTTGGCTCAGCCACTGCTGCCTTCTCAGCAGCTGTTTTCATTTCTGCTGGTGATAAGATAGTGGGGAGGGGTGGAATAAAACTTTCTAGAAATGCACTTTGTTCCAAAACATGACCCTGGTACCCTGCAGGAGGGAGGGATGTTCCAGTGTGAGATGGTGGGGCTGCAGCATCTCTGCTACTTAACCCCCCCAGAAAAGCTTATTCCCACCAGTTTACTCCTCCCTGCTGCTTAATTTTTACAGTATTTACACATTTCAACCCCTGCAGGGAGCAGCTCCCACCCTCTGAACAGCCCCAGGTCAGTGAAATGTTGTCAGACTGTCTCCTAACCATTTTTGCATGGTTTACACAGTGCCACTGCAGATAAGTGGCAGGTGGTGGCCTCTGGAAGACCTGCCTGTACAAAGAAAGCATTTCAGCTGAGAAAAATATCTCAGGCATCTTTTTAAAATCCCGTTTTCAACCCTGACCAAGGTTTGGGGCTGTTGCAGTATCTGTTTTTCTTTTGGATTGAGAGTGATGAGGTTTCTGATAGGGCCTTGCAAGGGAAAGAGCTGCCTGGGAAGCTGTCAGTAAGAGTTAATGCTTTCTAAATTATTTAAATGTTTCAGGAAAAGTCTACTGAAGAGCCTCAACTGGCCTGATCTTGGGCCTTTGCCAGCTTGTGGGATCTCTGGAGGTATTTACTGTCGCCCCTCTCTTAAGCAAGAAATCCTTGCTAGCCTTAAATCACTTTTTTTAGAGGGACCAACAAAACCAAACCTGTTAAAAAAAAAGGCGGGGGGGAATAGTCCAGCAGCCAAATCCCAAAGTGTTGTCGTTGCCTTGCTGCTGAAATTGTCCTGCCTCACCTGTGAAATTCTGGCCAAGAAATGCAGGGGATGAGGAGTGGAAATCCCTTTGGGAAAGCAGCTGCAGGACTGTGGATGTGCAGGGTGGCTTCCTCTTGCAGCTCACCTCTGGGAGGCAGCCTCGGATATTCATTGCTTGGGTGGGCTACGTTGTGTTGAGTCAACCTGGAGAACGTGGTGCTCTTGCTAAATCCAAACATTCCTTTTTATTTTTTTGGGTGAGGTCTCTGGGAGCTGTCCCTGCTGCACCCCAGTGACCCTTTCTTAGCTGGTTTTATTGCAGTGAGTGTTCAGGAGGAAGCTGAGGAGGGGAATTTGATGCAGTGAGGAGAAGGCTTTGAAAACAGGCACGGCTGATCCCTGAGCCTGTGTGTGGGTGTGTGTTTGCCTGGGAGGAGGGAGCAGGCAGGAGGATGCTTCCTGCTTTTTAGCCCTTCAATGTGATGTTTTATTTTCCCAGTGGAAATGAGTCCTGGGGTTTTGTTCAGCACGGTGACCCCGTGGCATCACTTCAAACCTCCTCACATCGTTCCCATCCTCACAGGAATATCCAGAATATCCCTGCATGCGGTCCATGAGTTGAGCCTTGAGTGCCTGCTGAGGCTCAAAGCCATAAAATTGTGTTTTTCTGCCTGGACCAGGACTGGGATGTCATCCCACTGTGATCCGTGGAGCAAAACTTTATATCCAGGTGATTTGGGATAGGCCTGGAAATGAGAGATGACTGGTCTGTGTTCTCCAAAAATCACAGAAATGGGACATTTCTGGGGGTGTGACGTTTAGTTTGGATAATCCAGACCTCTGAGTCCTAAAAATGGGAATCTGGGGAAATGAAACCCTTGTGGGAAGAAAAAAAGAGGTGAAAATCCTTTGGGAATATTTCTGGTAGGGGGATAGTGGAATAAACAACTCATCAATGCAATTCTGTGGCAAGAGGAGTGTGTTAAACACACAAAGAATTATTTAACAGAGGCATTCTCTGCTGTAAGGTTTGCTGGAGGATGTGTTTTTACATCAGGAGGGCAGAGCCTGTGCCCCTGCAGCTCTGAGTCTCTGGGCTGGAGCAATAATTTGCAATAATTTGTCATTAAATTGGGCTACTTAAAAGCACCTTCCTCCTCGGTGTCTGCTCTGAGCAACGCTCCATCTTTTAAAAGTTTGCTGAGGTGAAGAGCTTTGGAGTAGATTTAAATCTTTCTGGGGCATGGCTCTCTCCTGAACTGTTTGCAGGACCTCCTGAGTTGATTTCTTGTAGGTATTTGCATGCAAATGATCTTTTAATCAAGCCATTTAGGTAAAAGTCTGCAGTAAATAACCCTGCTTTATTGCCCAGTGATGCCAACCCCTGCTGGGGCACCCTTCTGCTGCCTGGGTTAAATCTCCAGGTGTGCTGGGCTTTTTTTTCCTTCAGGGGCTGAGTTTTTCCTCCCAGGCTCATGAGGAGGAGGAGGAGGATGAGGTGAGGAAGGTGAGGGGAGGCAGATGCAGGCAGAGGGGGATCTGCCCTCCCTGTGGGTACCAGCTGCACCCACTCTTTGCTCTTCTCCTGGGTGCTGCAGGGAGCAGTTTTGGGGAGATATTTTGACATCCTGTGATGGGTGGAAGTGGGAGGGGAGCAGGAGCACAGCTGGTGCCTGTGGAGCTGGGTCTGCCCTTGCAGAGCCCTCCCCTGCAGGCCTGGCCCTGAGCTGGGGAGGGACAGGGCTCTGCTGTGCCTTGGGGAGGGAGGATTATTCCCCCCAGGCTCTGCTGGGGATGGAGCTGTGTCTGCACTGACAAAGGAGAGCGGGGTTCTAAAGCTGGGCCCAAGGAAAGTCCTTTAGTTGATCTTGACTCAGCCCGTCAAGAAAAAGCTCCCTGGGACTCCCAGTGCTGATATTCCCCATTTAATGGCTTACAAAAGGTCTTTCTGCCCCTCTTGAATTTTGTCTTTGGTGTTTTCCTGTGCTTTTATCGATGCTTTTTGGGGAGAGCTCTGTGTTTGGGCAGCATCAGACACCATTTACCAGGCACTTCCCTGCCCAAGCTTTACCAAGCATCCCTAACTCATCCTCCCCTTCCTTGAATTACAGAGATTGCTTTGGAAACCCTGACTTCTGTGATTTTTTTTTTCCCTTTTTGTTTTTTTTTGGTCACATCTCTGTAGGCGTGGAGAAAAACAACTCGAATCTCCAGCTCTTGTTCTCTCTGTCAATTGTGATTGCCCAGACCAGCAGCACAGGGGCAATCCCAATCCTTGTGCTTTCACCAGGCTTTTCCAGCTGAATTAGGAGGAGCTGTGAGGAGGAATCAGCTGCTGGAGGTGTAGATAGAAATGAGAAAGCGGCAACTTGAGGCAGAATAGCTTTGTGCTTGCTGCTGTCCATTGATTCTTGCTGACTTGGGGTGGTTTGAAATGATTGGCAGGGAATGTCTCCACCAAGAGCCTGTGCTGCTTGGTTCTTCCTGAAAACTCCCAGAATCTCTTGTTTTAAGAGCACAAGAGAGGATCTGTGGGAGAAAAACTGGAATATTGACATATTTGGAGCTGATCATCCTGTCTGTGATCAGATTTGCTGCCTGTCGAGCTCCTGTCCTGTTCTGCTGTGATGCAGTTGTGTTATCAAAGGAGCTTGAGGCTTCCTTGTCCTCCTCCAGTCGAGCTCTTGCTGCACACTGAGATTTTTAAACTCAATTTCAGGTTCCTTTCACTCAATNATGTGTTTTTACATCAGGAGGGCAGAGCCTATGCCCCTGCAGCTCTGAGTCTCTGGGCTGGAGCAATAATTTGCAATAATTTGTCATTAAATTGGGCTACTTAAAAGCACCTTCCTCCTCGGTGTCTGCTCTGAGCAACGCTCCATCTTTTAAAAGTTTGCTGAGGTGAAGAGCTTTGGAGTAGATTTAAATCTTTCTGGGGCATGGCTCTCTCCTGAACTGTTTGCAGGACCTCCTGAGTTGATTTCTTGTAGGTATTTGCATGCAAATGATCTTTTAATCAAGCCATTTAGGTAAAAGTCTGCAGTAAATAACCCTGCTTTATTGCCCAGTGATGCCAACCCCTGCTGGGGCACCCTTCTGCTGCCTGGGTTAAATCTCCAGGTGTGCTGGGCTTTTTTTTCCTTCAGGGGCTGAGTTTTTCCTCCCAGGCTCATGAGGAGGAGGAGGAGGATGAGGTGAGGAAGGTGAGGGGAGGCAGATGCAGGCAGAGGGGGATCTGCCCTCCCTGTGGGTACCAGCTGCACCCACTCTTTGCTCTTCTCCTGGGTGCTGCAGNTTTTTTCCCTTTTTGTTTTTTTTTGGTCACACCTCTGTAGGCGTGGAGAAAAACAACTCGAATCTCCAGCTCTTGTGCTCTCTGTCAATTGTGATTGCCCAGACCAGCAGCACAGGGGCAATCCCAATCCTTGTGCTTTCACCAGGCTTTTCCAGCTGAATTAGGAGGAGCTGTGAGGAGGAATCAGCTGCTGGAGGTGTAGATAGAAATGAGAAAGCGGCAACTTGAGGCAGAATAGCTTTGTGCTTGCTGCTGTCCATTGATTCTTGCTGACTTGGGGTGGTTTGAAATGATTGGCAGGGAATGTCTCCACCAAGAGCCTGTGCTGCTTGGTTCTTCCTGAAAACTCCCAGAATCTCTTGTTTTAAGAGCACAAGAGAGGATCTGTGGGAGAAAAACTGGAATATTGACATATTTGGAGCTGATCATCCTGTCTGTGATCAGATTTGCTGCCTGTCGAGCTCCTGTCCTGTTCTGCTGTGATGCAGTTGTGTTATCAAAGGAGCTTGAGGCTTCCTTGTCCTCCTCCAGTCGAGCTCTTGCTGCACACTGAGATTTTTAAACTCAATTTCAGGTTCCTTTCACTCAATGCCCCACATAATTAAGAAATTCCTCCTCTCCCTCAGGTTTTCCCTGAGGTATTATTTCCTGTGTGTGTGATTTTTCTCTTTCAGTCTGGGTTTCTGCTGGCTTTGGGCGGAGAAGGGGAGCAGCACCATTTGGTTGTGAGGTATTTAAAGCACATAAATCGTGGCTTTCCACCAACCTGGAGGAGCCTGGGTGCAACTCCTGAGTCCCTTGTGCAGGAATCCCTTGTCCTGGGATGTTAATTCACATTGGGGTGGAGAGAGCAAAGAATGAGAAGAGATCTGAGTTTAATATTTAATACCAGGTCTGGGGAAGCTGTGGATAGGAGAAGCTGTGTCATCTTCCACCTGATTGAAGCCTTGGATGAGACCATAAATTTGTCCAAGCTGGAATTGTCCCTGGATCAGTTTGAGGGAGTGCAGCTAAGTGTAAAATTCCTCATTTTACATTTAATGGTGGTGGAAATTGGCTGATAAACTCCTGGAGTCAGCTGAAAGTGGCCAAAACCTTGCTGCAGAGCTAAAGCACTTCCATATCTTCTGGAAAGTAGATTTCTTTCCAGTTATCCCTCCCATTTCTGCCCAGTGATCTGACTGGGCAGTTCAGTATGAGGCAATAATTGCTAATTCTTCCTGGGAGGAAATGGGGAAAGTCTGAAGGCTTTTTCAGCACAAACAAGTGATTTGTTGTGGTGACTTCTCGCTCGGAGCCTGACGTGTTTTGCTTTATCAGCTTTGAGGCAGGACATTGCATGTGCTGATGAGGCTGAGAAATGTCTTCAGAGCTCCAGCAAAAAATGGTGGAAATTGAGGTTGTTGAAGAAGCTGTGGCTGCCCCATCCCTGGAAATGTTAAAAGCCAGGGTGGAACGGGGTTGGAGCAACTTGGTCTGGTGGGTTGGAATTAAATGGTCTTTAAGTCCCTTCTGGCCCAAACCATTCCATGAAATTGGGGTATTGGAGCACACCCTGGGTAAAAGATAATGAAGATACTGATGTTTTCTGCTCAGTACTTTTGGGGTAACTGAATTTTCCAGGTGTACGAGCTGCCTGTGTCCAAACACAACCCAAGGGCTGCCTATATTAAAGAGCCTGTAAATAAAAAGCTGCTTCCCCAGTACCTCTTTCAAACTGGTGTTGTCTCAAAATAAACTCCAATTAAATATCAAAGCTGGAATTGTTAGAGATTCACCAGAGGGAACTCAGAAGAGCCAAAGGCTGTGGCATGACTTGTAGAAAGCTTTTGCAGGGCTGTGTTTCACTTCAATATAAGGCTTGTGCTGCAGAGGGCTGTTTACTTGGGAGATGCCAGCACCAGAACGTTGTAATTGAGTTACCCAAGTATCCCGAGAATGTGTTTTTATTCACAATCCTCCAGCATTGCAAGGCTCAGGAGAACTTATTGCTGACTTTAAAACAAGAGAGTCAAAAATGGGTTATGAGATGGGAGATGTGGTGCCCGCAGGGATTTAATAATGGAGGATGGCATGGCAGGGCTTTGTTGTTCAATGTAAATGTAAAAAATGGTAAGAATGTAAGAAATCAGGAAATACATCCACTTGTTGTCTGGTGCTTCCCATGACGGATCAGCTCTTCCATCCCAGTCCTAAAACCAAGCTCCTTAAACAACGACAGCAAACTCAACTCTGCTGCCAGTTAAAAATAAATGTCATACCTAGGTTTGGCAGAGGATGTCCCTACCCATGGCAGAGTGTTGGACTGGATGATGTTTTAGCTCCCAGCTCAAACCATTCTGTGATTCTCTGATATTCCTCTGCCTTGGTGTTTCTTGGGGTCACTGCTGCCGCCTCAGCTCAAAAAGATTTTCATGAAGTCTTCAGCTGCATCCTTGAGTCTGGAAAAAGCAGCTTTGTTTCCTCTTTTGCAGCACTTCAGCTCTTCACTCTGAATTCAGTACTCAAAAAGCTCAGAAATTTTCCTTTTGAGAAGGGAGAGAAGTGGTAACACTGTGTGCCCCTCCAATTTAGTCTCACCTAACACACATCCCTGCAGGGAATAAGGTGGGGTGGCAGTAGGAGGTTATTTTCTGGAGTAAACTAACGTTTAGAAAAGAAGAGCACTGCTTAAATTGTCAGAAGAGCTGCACCCAGGCTTTTGGGCACATAGTGGGAGGTGGCACCTTGTTCTGCCTTTGGACAAAGAGGTTGTCCTTGTAGGTGATGGGTGAGAAGGTGTCTGGAGAGTGAGGGCAAGACCTCTCTGAGAGGTACCAGAGGCACAGGAATGAGTTGTGCTGTGCATCTTTGCTCCTTTCCAGCTTTGTCTCTAGAAACCTTTGTCTTGCTAAAATTTCTTTGCCTGGGTTTTTTCTTTAATTGCTGAAGTCTCTGGAAGAAGACCTGGGTGAAAGAACGAGCAGTGAGGGTTTGGTGGATCTGAGGGTGTGGAGAGGGGAAACCCCTTGAGCCCCTGCACTTTGCAGGCTGCAGGAAGATTTATCCTTCATGGAAACACTCCTGCAACTTCAGGCAAACCCTGGAGCATGATCATGTTGCTGCCTAATGAATTTGGAGACTTGTACTCCAGCCCAGGCTTCCCTAAGCCCAACATTTGCATCGATCACCGCGGCGTTTCATAACTGGCCCTTGCTTGAACTCTTTTTAATTTCAGGAGTGGAGGTGAGGTGGGGAGAGCAAATGCAAGGCTGGTTTGTGCGTCAGGCAGCGGCTGCTGGAGCAGAGAGGGCTCAGCCTTGCTGTCAGCTCTTGCACAAACCAAACCCGTGGCTCCCGTCCGCGGCAGAACCCGGCCCAGGTGCCGAGACCTTGGATGTGAAATCCCGTAAGCGCCGGGAGAGGGGAGCAGGTGGAGCCTGCTGATGGGTTTGTCTTGCTGGCTGCTCCTGAGCCTGCACTGCAGCACGAGCCAGCTGGCCTTGTCCTTAGGTAGCATCCCTCAGCACAAGGAATGCTTGCTCCTGACTGGGGGAATACAGGGAGTAAGGAGGAAAGAGATTAATTGGGCTCACCCTGAGATCTCTCTGGTTTGTTCAAAACTTGGGCTTGTTCAGCCTGGAGAAGGGAAGACCAGAGATTGTCCAGAGTGACCTCACTGTGACGTTTCAGTGCTTAAAGGGGGCCTTTAAGAAAGGTGGGGATGGACTTTTTAGAAAGGTTTGTTGGGGTAACAAGGGGTGATGGTTTTAAATGAAAAGAGGTTTAGGTCAGACATAAGGAAGAAATTTTTTGCAATGGTGGCGGTGGAATACGGGACCAGGTTGCCCAGACATTTGGTGAACTCTTCATCCCAGGGAATATTCAAGGTGAGGCTGGATGGGGTGCTGAGCAGCCTGATCTGGTTCCAGATATCCCTTCCCATGGCAGGGAAGGTGGAGCAGACCTTCAGAAATCCCTTCCAACCCAAAGTATTGTATGAGAAAGTCAGGTGAATGTTGCATTCTTTAGCGCATCAGAGGTGCCGATGCCACGGCCCCCAATTTACCTTTCCCACCTCCACTCGTGCTAATCCCTGACCTTTCAGCTGCTCCCGTGGCTCCCTGCCTGTGTCTGGGCTTGTGTAAACACCCATCACCTTTTACCTCCTGGGCACGCCACACTCAGGTTCCTGACGTTAATGTGCCCCTTCCCTTCTGTGGGGGATGTAACAGCTTTTCCAAAGGCGCCAACAAGGCTGTTGGGAAGTCTGAATTGGGTTGGTGCTGTGGGACAGCATTTTGTTGGGAGAAGACAAATTACCAGGGCTGGGTTTTTGCCAGGACATCGTAGGGTGAACGCCTGACTCTTTTTTTCTCTTTTTTTTTTTTTTTTCCCCCCAAACGTGCCATTGCATCTTTAATTACGAGGTTAAGACCTCTGTTTTATGACTCATGTGAAAAAAACAGCACCTCCACCATAATTACCCGAGCATGTTGCTGGGGGGACTGTGGCTCATTAGTGACTCAGAGGAACCAGTGGCACCTAATGAAATGGCACTGCCTGCTGTAACACCCCAGCCTTGCCCTTTTCATGCTTGGTCCGAGCAGGGACCAGACCAGTCTCCCATAAAGGTGTGATGCCAACCCTTCCAGGCAATTCCAGGCAATGCTGCAGCTGGAAGGAATTTCTGAGGAAGAAACCAACCAATTCCCGATCGTTAGACAGCATCAACCCGCAGAAATAGCTGTGTTCAGTTGAAGGAAAAGCAGAGTGTCTCATTTTGCCCAGTGAAGGATGAACATGTTGCTTCAGGCTCCCTCAGAAGCCATGAGAGGAGTGAGAAATGGATAAACCATCCTGGTGGGAATGTGGGTTCCTTGGGTAATCCGCCCGCCCTGTCGAGGCGTATTTTGTTTGTTTCCCTGAAATACGTAAATGCAATCATTGCACAATAAGAGCCTCTTTAAAAACTTTCCTTTGATCATGAGCATGCTAATCAGTCTGGATGGATCTTCTCCTTCCCTTCCAGGTGGAGGGAAACAATTGACTGGTGTAATGGGTGCCCCTTGGCCACAGTTCGGTGCCGTTTGTTCCTCCAGCCCATTGTTCTGGGATGAACTTTGGAACACTGTGTTTCTCCCTTGGACCAGACACTCCAATTGCCCTCTGGTTTATGTGCTGCCTCTTTTTTTTTTTCTTCTTTTAATAGCCATCAGGGTATCCCTTCAGGAACCTGTCTGCACTGGAAGGTCTGGGTGGTGACAAGTGACAGGACTGGGGAGGTGCTGCCGTCAGCGGCGTGACTTTGCATCCGTCATGTGCACAAAGGCTCCCGGGGGAGCAGCAGGAATTGCGAGGCCTCAGAATGTGGCACACTGTACAGGGGAATAAAGAGCCTGCAACCTGGGAGCCAAAAGTTATGGGGCAGAGAAAGGGGCTTTGGGAAACAGTGTCATACCTCAAAGGAAAAGCAGGAAGCCTAATCTGTAGAACAATAAGGCAGGCGAAACCTCTTTCCTTGTTGGCCCAAATTCATCCCAGGCTTGCGTAGGTAATGTTTGATTAGCCTAATGAAGTGGGGAAAGACAGAGCAAGCCTATTCCTCTTTCTGATTGCATTTTGGCTGGGAAGAAGTGTGTGAAGAGGCAGCATCGAGCCCCAGCTTTCCAAGGGGTTGCTTGGGTGGCTCTTGGCTCGGGGCTTGAAACCAAGAGCTCTGTTACTCCCTGTAAAATGCCCGTGCACCTGTCCAGGGGAGTGCTGCCTGTACCCACACAGGCTGAGCTGTCACCTTCTGTCAGCGTTCAGAGCAGCCAGGCTGGGTTTGGGCAGCAGGCTTTGATCACACCTGAGAGCAGGTGCTGCTGTGCTGTGTTATCACTCCAAGAAATGTTCAATACCCGCTTTGCCAGCAGTGAATTGCAGAACTGACTCGCTCCCAAACCCCTATTCCCTGATGAATGATGGGAATACATCCCTGCTGCTGCTGCTGGCTTTGTGGATTCGCTCTTGCTCACTCATTTCCCATTTGTGGCTTCCCCAGCAGCCCCTGGTGGTGCAGATGGTGTTGGCTGCAGGACCCCAGCTCAGGAAGTGGGCCAAGGAAGGCTGGAGTGTTCTGGGACTTATCTTCAAGTGCCAAGCACTGTTTGGGGGATATCCTAATGGTTAGGAGCAGCAGGATGGGAAGTGAATTCCCATTTTCATCGCAATGGAGTTGTTTTTTCTAAATTATACTGGTTCTTCTTAACTGAGCACAAGGTATAACCTGGGCTTCATTATGGCTTGTATTTTTATAAAAACCTTTCAGATGTTTAGTTTGTGTTATTGCTGACGTACTTGTTCAGGTTTGGTGAATCCCTGAGATGATCAGACTCATTCTGATCTTTAGCCTTGCTCTTTTGTGGTCCTAGCCCAGGATGTCTGAGGCATTTTTCCAAGTACTGCTTATGGCTGTAAAGGAAAGTTCTGGTACATACTATAACATCACTAAGTAAAAGGTTAAATATACCACATTCAGGAAAATCTGATGCCTGCAGTATTTTGGGGCTGCTGTAACTCAGCATCTTGATGATTCTCACGTTTCTTTTTTTCTGTCTCCTCCAGAGTCTCCACCAGCAGCGATGTCAAGAAATGGATACTTCTTTGAAGAGAGTGGCAAGTATTATTTGACTTTTTTGTGCACACCCCTTATTGGAGGGAGAGCTGCAAACCTGCCTTGGGTGCTACAGAATCCATTTAGCTGAAGTGTGATGTGAAAACAGCCTGGTGTGGAGGTTGTGTAACCTTGCACTGGGAGCAGGCTCCGTGTTTTTAAATCCTGGTGATGTTTGAGATAGTCAGGCAGTAAATAATCAACTCCACATTGTCATCAGTGACTGTTCTGGGTGGCTCCTTGTTTTTCAAGTTCTTTTGTGATGTTTTCCTGTCGTGCAGCCTGGCAGGTGGATTTGGTTGGCTTTTTCTGGAGTGGGGATCAGGCGTGGGTGTTGGATCCCTTTGGTGACATCCTGCCAAAGAGCATCAGGCAAATGTTGGATGGCTCTGGCAGACACATCTTTCAGTGCAAAGATTTTTTTTCCCCCCTTTGAAGCAAGATTAAATGGTGGCATTTGAAAACTTGGATCGTCTGCCTCAACTTGGATCATCTGCCTCAAAGGTGACTGAGAACTTGGAGATGTTGTACTGACAAAGGAACAGTTGAAGTGCAGTGAAGTCCCAGCTTCTCTGCTGATTTTGGAGAAATAGAATCATGGAATAATTTTGGTTGGAGAAGACCTTAAAGATAATCTAGTTCCAACCCTTTGCCCTGTGTTTTCCCTCAGAACAGCATGTGTGTAGGGTATTGGGGAGAGTTCTGGAGAGTTCCAGCCTCTTCAGGAAATAGTCCCTGAGGGCTTGGGGCTTCCTGCCCTTGGAAGTGCTGGAAATACTCAGGACTTCCAAATGGTGAGGGGAACAGACTAAAATTCTCTGGATATTTAGGCCCTTGGATGCTTGTAGCTGTCACAAGGCTCATCTTTCTGGACCCAGGGGGCCAAACCTCAGGTTGACATCTGGAAGGGGAAGCTGAATGTGCCGGGTGTCAGCTGATCCAGCACTGCTGGTGACAGCATTTCCTTTGGCACTGGCTCCCCTCTTCTCCTACAAAGAACCAATTTTTGAGAGTCAGAGGGAGCCAGACCTCTCATCTCTGGTCAGAGGTGTTTTCTGGAGGCTGGGTTGAGTTGCAGAAGGGCAGAAAATAATACCTGACCTCAGGGAGGTTTTCTGAGGCCATGTGGGGGGCATGAGGTCTGGGCAGCTCTGCTCGTTCCTTCCTTCCCACCTCGCTTGTGGGCTCTTGCAATGTGGCTGTTGCTTTCCTAAGGGCTCGGAATGTGAGAGGGTGACCCAGGCTGGGAGCTGGGGAGGTCACTGAGCCCCCAGCCTCTGCCTGAGAGCAGTGTAAGGGCTTGGGGAGGAACACTGCTGGTTTTGGAGGCAGGACAGACCCCTGCTTCATCCCAAACCCTTCTGCCACAGGGAACACAAGCCCAGCTGTCTGTCCTAGAATGTTATGTGGCTCTGCACATCCCCTTCCAGGACTCACGGTCTCGCCTTCCTCAAACTATCCCCACAAACAACAAAAAAAACCCAAAAGCAGATCTCTGAATGTTTTTTTGTAGTTGTGGCACCCTCTGTGCAAATCTCTGAGATGGGCTTCTTTTTTGTCGACTTGGTGCCACGGCAGTGGGCATTTCAGCCCTATTTTCGTGTTATTACTCATCTTCCTCCTTTGTCTTGAGCAGACAGCACCTTAGAGCTACCTCTGAGGGCTCTGAGAAGTTTTGTGGTGCTTTCCTGTTGTGCTGCTGTGTGGTTTGGGGAAGGAGGGGACGTCACTCGCGAGTTCCTCCTCAGCCGGCGCTGAGCGCTGTTATTTGTGATGGGAAATACAGTGGATTTCTTGGTTATTTCACTCTCAAAGCTGCTGTCACTCTTACTCCTCATTACAAACTGACCTTTTGGGAGAGTTCAGCTGCTGTGGAGTGATGAGTCACCTGCTGCTGCTTGATTGAACCGAAGCCTTGGAGCGTACGGACAGCACATCTCGGTGTGAGCGCTCCCGCCCCGCCGCGAGGAGCTGCTCTGGTGATCTCTCTGCAGGAGTTCCGTGCTCTCACACATTCTCAAAGCCTTCACCCCAGAACGTCATCGAGGCTGGAGGAAACCACAGATAAAGACGTTACCTTTTCACAGGGTTTCGAAACAGCTTGTTTTGAAACGGAGCTGCGGACTCACCGCGCTGCTTCTTGGCACCGCTTGTGGGCATCTGCCAGGCAAGAGATGCTCTTGCCCCAACTCTGAAACAATAAAAATCCCAAATCCCCTAATGCTGTGTTGGGAGAGGGCAAAGAAAAAAAAGATATTTTTTAATTCTGTTTTTTGGACACTTTCCCCCCTTTTCTCAGCAGAGCAACATCTTTTGATACTCTTTGCTCTGCGTAGAGTGGAGCTTTTTCCTTATCTCCTCCTGAGATCTTGCATATACATCTGGTTTTCTGTATTCTTAGTAATTAGGATGTTTTTGTTTCTGAGCATATCTGAGGCTCTGTTCGGAGCCTGGATGTCTCTTTTGCCAGCTAACTTTTCTTTACCCTTCTTGTGTTCTCAGTGATGTTCAAATTTAAAAGCTGAAACCTCATTTTTAGTTGAAAGGGTTGTAGCGAGGGTGTTCTTGGCTGCAGCACCAAAGCAGAGCTCTGGAAGAACCTCCTGGATGTTTACATCCATAAAAACTTCAAGTGTTCAGTAATTTGTAGCTCTGTTAATTACTGAGGAGCTGGGGAAAGCCCTGGAAGGATTTTCTAGTGAATTAATGTGCGAGTATTTGGGAAGTTCAGAATGTTTTTATGGTCCCAACCATCTCCCAACCTAATGAGCTAAAAATCTGGGAGGTTTATCCAGGAGACCACATCTTCAGCTTTGAGTTCAAGTTTTCCCCTATTTCTGGAAGAACTTGAAAGCCACTTTTCTGGCTTTTAGTGCCTTGCATGAGGGTAAATACTTACAATGCAGCTGGGAAAAAAATCTGGTGAGTAGTTTGTTCTGTCCAGGCAATATTAAGAGGAAAAAGAAGGAAATAAATTTATAAATTTGTGCCTGCCCAGTTGGACATTTCTGATTGAGGGTGGTGGCAGCAGATTTGATGGCAGCTGATGGCCACACTCTGTTTTCAGTTTTAACAGTTCTCCTCTCTCCCTGTGCTGATCAAAATCCACATTTTTACTCTTTTTTTTGAGCCTGTGGAACAAACCCCTTGCACAAACAAACCCAGCAGGGCCTGGTGATAATTGGTGTCCCCCCCACTCCCTGCGTGTTAAAGTCACTTAAATCTTCTTTAAGGTTGTTCTGACAGATGAGTTTTGGTTCTGGCGAATTTAGGTGAGTAATGAGGTGATTGTGTAGCCCCAACCCAGCGTGGGGATAATTGGAGTCCTGATGAAACGCAGCTCAGCAATCAGGGCTCAGAATTAACTCATCAAACCCCCCCCATTGTCTCTTGTGAGCATCCTGCACCTTCCTCCTGGAGGTGGATGAGCTCTAAAGGCCCTGGAATTACCTGCAAATGATCAAATTCTGCCTCAATTACCAATTGAGCCAAGAACTTTCCCTGATAAGACACAAACCCAGCAGTTCTCTGGTTCCTCTTGCAAAATCCAAGGGAAGGAATCCCAGTGCAGGGCTGGGGATGTCTGAATTGTTGCATTGTTTTAAAACTGGCTCGAGAGATCCTACAGCCTAAATTTATTTTTTTTTCTGGTCTTCCAGAGCAAATCCCTCACTGCTTGGTCTCCTCTGACTTATTAATTGGTTTTGCTGGCACAATAAATCACAGTTGTGTTGAAGGGCCCCAAGGCCCCAGTCTGGCTTGGGATGTTTGGATATATTTTATCTGCTTGTTTTTGTTTTTCAGTTTGCAGTGCAGCCTGGTATGTGTGCTGGAGGGGTGTTTTTTCTTTCTCTCTTTTTTTTTTAATATTTGACTTTATCTATCTTGGAATTGTTTGCTTAAGTAGGAGATAAATTTCAATGTTTTTGTGAGACAAATCCTTTCACAATGGGTTTTTCCCCATGAGATGCCCAGTTTGCCAGCAGGAGATGAACTGCTGCTACCTGTGGGAGAGCACCAGGGGTTGGCTCACAGGTCTCCTGCACATTTTTATTTCTGGACTTATCAGGAGGCCTGTAATAAAATTATAAAAGGAGCAGGAACACCCCTGATTTCTGAGGGTTCTGCTGCAAAACTGAAACTCCACGTGCTCCTGTGTTCTGCAAAAACAAAACAAAAAAAAAACCCCAACGACGCTCCACTGAATTACTTGGATTATTCACAACATTTCCTAGAAATCTGGCTGCAAAATACAATACTGGAATTAATTCAAAAGTGCCTGGGTGTTGTTTGTTTTGTTTTTTTGTTTTGTTTTGGAGTTGGTGTTGGTTTTTTGGTTTTTTTTTTTGCAGCAGCAGATCAGCTCTTGGAGTTCTGTTATGAATTATCACTGAAGTGGCAGAGGAAACTCGATGTTTTCATTTGACTCTTCATGACAAAAGGCTGGAGTAGGGTTGGGAAGATGCAGCTGAGGTTGTGGTCAGGGATCTGGGAGAGCTCTGCTCTTGGTGACTCACCTGCTCTGCACTTTCTACCTCTGGTTTGGAGGGTTTATTTTTCCTTTCCAAGAGGAGGTTGTGGTTTAATCTGTGCTCTTGAGCTTAGGTAATGGATTGACATCATCCTAGCAGGTGGTCATTGCTCCAGAAAATCCAAATCTGATGGGCTCCCAGGGGCTGCTGGAGAGCCAGGAAGCATCACCCAACAATTTCATGGCTCTTAAGGTACCTCTGGCATTGGGGGACACTTCTCTAAATCCCATTTACATGATCTGAAGATCTGCCTGTGCCGACCCAAATTATTTGGCTTAATCACAGAATGATTTATTTGAGTTGGGACCCTAAAGATCATTTATTCCACCCCCTGCTATGGAAAAGGACACCTTCTACTTGACCAGGGTGCTCCAAGCCCTGTCCAGCTTGGCTTTGGACACTTCCAGGGATCCAGGGGCAGCCACAGCTTCTCAGGCAGTCTTAATAAAGGAGTTTTTCTGACCAAGGGGGACTCTCTCAGCTGTGAACCAAAGAAAAAGCTTAAAATCCTAACAAGCATCCAGCTTTATTTAATCATTGTGGGTTGTAGTTTTTGTTGGGTGGGAGACAGCCTTGGGTGCTGCTGGCTGGCTGCAGCCCTGCAGT
The DNA here is from genome assembly GCA_013400955.1 of Drymodes brunneopygia. Taxonomy (NCBI): domain Eukaryota; kingdom Metazoa; phylum Chordata; class Aves; order Passeriformes; family Petroicidae; genus Drymodes; species Drymodes brunneopygia. The sequence continues at coordinate 123,023 of VZTZ01032123.1, read as the reverse complement.
TGTTCTTGTCTCTGGAATGCAAGAATTTATTAGGAAGGAAGGGATTTTTTCATGTCTCTTGTCGTTTAAGCCCCAAACTTTGCAGTTTAACCTCAGTAGAGATCTGTAAAATTCAGGTGTGTATTTACCTAAAAAATGTTGTTACATCAATTTAATTGCTTTAATTTTATCTCAAAAAAAAAAATTATTATTTTGGTAAGTAGGTGATGATGCTGGAATCAGCCTACGAGATGTGGCCACAAACTTGCTTTGGTTCATGTGTGAGCTGGGTGCTGTTTAAACCTTTTATTTCTAGAATGCTCTGGAGATTGGAGAGCTGATAACACTTGTACAAAGTTCTTCCAGGTCTCTCCTGAATCCTGCAGCTGCTCTCTCCCTGCCTGAGTTAACTGGCTGGAAGGTTATTTAACCCATGGAGGCAGCAGGAATCCGGGTTTTCTGTGCAGAGTGTAAAGGTCAGGATGGAGGTGGAGGCTCCATTATTAATTGATTTTCCTTTTGCACCCAAAATTGGGAATTTGGGGATTTTCCAAGGAGCCTGCAGGGAGCCAAGCAAACCCTCTGATAGCTCAGCTTAATTAAAATTTCATGCCTTTCTTCAAAATTGGTGTCTGTACTTGGCTGGAGCAAGTTGAAAGTCCATGAGGAGAAAAATTGGGTGAAGATGACTTTTTTTTTTAAACTTAATGCCAGTATTCTCACCAGTTTTTAGGTAGGTACAGGGCTTAAATCTCTCTTGAGTTCCTTAATTCTCTTTTAGAGCTGAGCACTGGGATGCTCAAAAGAACCAGGCTGGATTTTAGGGTAGTGCCCGTGTCCCAGTTGATGCTCCTTTACCTTTAAAAACAATTGAATATATATTATTACCATTGATTCCTTTGACCTTCTGTACTGGACCTCTAATTCCTCTGAGAAAATGGATGCAAAAAAGTTTCTCGGGCTCTTCCAAAACAATTTGCTGCCTTCTGTGCCTGAAAACTCACTTGAGAAATCCGAAATGGCTTTTAACACGACGAGCTGATGGTGTTGGATTGCCAATCATAGCTCAAAAGGTTTTTTTTTAATGTAGTTTGAGGTTCCTGGCTTTCTGAGGAGACTTTTTTGGAGGGGGGTAACTGCCACTTGTGAAGAGGAGGTGATACAATTCCGTAATTCTGGAAGCCTGGGCTTGGGTTTGATGGAGGGAATATTCAAATGAATTTTCCAGGCTTGGAGAGGAGATTGCCTTGGAAATTGAGGGTAAAAAAAATCAGCTGCTTCCAGAAAAGTGCTCTGAGTCAGTGGCTGGTGCCTGCAGATGTTGGTTAAAGCTCCACAATTGGTTTTGTCACCTGAGACACCCCCAGAGGTCGTGCAGGGGCTGTGCCTGGAATAATTCCCATCACCTGGGGTGCCAGAGGATGTTTTTAGTAATAAAGCTGCTTTTCTCCCAGGAAATCGAGCTTGATTAAGGTTTTTGGCTTTCCTACAGTCCTTGGGCTGGGAGTGCTGCTCCCACTTCAGCTTTTGCAGGGAATAGATCTGATGTGGCTGAGGCTGAGCTTCCTGATTTTATTGCCCCAGGTGCTGCTGCCAGGTGCCACCAGAGCAGCAGTGGGACACTCAGTGCCACCTCTGATGGCAGCAGCTGCAGTCACTGCTGCTCCCTGCAGAGCCCTGGGCACTAAAACTGAGCTCAGAAGCAAAACAGCTGCAGGGCGGGATCCATGTCAGAACTGTGAGAGGGCTGAGAGCAGCAGGAGATAAAGTGGAGCTGAGAATGTGGGGAGAATAAAGAGAGAAGGCTGGGGATGGAATCAGAATCCTGGAATGGTTTGGGTTGGAGGGGACCTTAGAGATCATCCAGTTCCACCCTCTTGCCATGGGCAGGAAAAGCTTCCATCAGCCCAGGTTGCTCCAAGCCCCATCCAGCCTGGTCTTGGGTGGATTTTGGGATATTAGAGCACGGCAGGTCTGGGCCAGGGATGAATTACAGAGGAAGGGGTGATGCTTTGGAGGGGAATTGCCAGAGAAATCATAATTATTCCTTCTTTTTTTTTAATCTGCCCAGCACCTGCATAAAATTGGGTTTATTTTCTGGTTATTCTGGTTTATTTTCACATTGCACAGGATGGGCTGAGGAAAGCCCTTAAAGGAAAGGAGGATTTAAGGTGAAAGCATCTGCTCCTTCTGGCTGCAGAGGGTGAGGAGGGGGTTTTGTTCCTGCAGCACTGGAGGATGCTGCTTCCTCTCCTTGGTCTCGTGCACATTCCATATTTTTCCATTTCTTTGTCACGAGATGGGTCCTGCAGCGTGGACTGAGGGGGATTATCCTGACCACAGCGAGTTCTTCATGGTGTGAAAGGGCTGCACTGATCTCAGCCAGCTTTAACTGAATCCCCAGCTCCTCCTCAGCCAAGCCTCTTTTCTCCAATGCTTTTAGACCATATTTTGGGCTGAAGTGGCACTTTGTTTGCTCAGAGCTCTGACTCTGTCATGTTGTTCATGGCACTTCAGCAAACGCTGCCTTCATCTGTAGGTGCCAACTTGCAGTGGTAAAGATGGGGAAAACACCAATTTGGAGACCTTAAACTCTTCCCCCAGGAGACCTGATGCCGATGGAAAGGTGTTTAACTCTGCCCTCTGTCTCTGAAACAACTGCTCCTGACACAGCCTGTGAAGTGTCACTGGGACTTCTGTATGGAAACCTGATTGGAATCTCTACAAATCCTGCAGCAGCCACATCAGATCCCCCTCTGAACTTCCGCTGAGCGCCCATCAAACTTCCAGAGGAGCTGAACAGCTTCTGCTGTCGCTCGTGGCATCTGCTGCCCTTCAAGCAGCGGGGGTGGCACTTGGTGAACATCAGGGGATGGGGAGGGCAGCAGCTGCCAGGGCTGCAGGCAGGGCTGGAGCTCAGGGGGAAGGTGCATCTGCCACGCACACAGCCCGTGTCACCTCCAGGTCACCCTGTGTTTGACAGGCGTGAACCGCTCGTGGTTTCCAACTCCTGGCAGACGAAATGGGCTGGAGGATTCCGAACAGGAGTGGTCTGAAGCCTGGAGGTGGTGCAGTGACAAAGCAGACACCTGTCTGGGAGGGCAGTTCCTGTCCAGGCCAGGTTGGGGATTATTTGCAAGGCGAGTGTTTTGTCCGAGCCTTGCCCAAGGGACACGAGGCTCGGCTGCCTTTTGTTCTGCTCTTTCCTCCCCTAAAGAGGGAGGAACAGAGGATGCTTCCCTTGCCAGAGTCCTCGCTGACCTCTGCCCAACCCTCTGATCCTACTCCACCCTTGCCCTTCTTCCAGCTCCTGGGCTGCTTCTCTGCTGTCTCCTGCCCTCGCTGTTCTCAGGGGCCACCACTGCCACCCTCTTACCAAACCAGTTTCAGTGGGTGGGGAGGGGAATAAATAATTTTTCCTGCTTGGTTTTTCCCTATTTACCCATCTGATTCCAGTAGGGCAGGGAGGAAAAGCTCACCCATGATCTCAGAGCTGGCTACTCAAACCATCCTTGTGTGTGGCCCATCTGAGTGGCAAAGTTGGAGAAGAAGCTCAAAACTTCCTGAGGCTGCAATTCTGGATGTGATTGAGGTGGAAAATCCTTCCCCAGGCTGATTTATTTTTTTCCTTTGCAGGGAACTCTCTTGGCACTGAGGGGAATGTCAGCACTGTGGGTGCTCAGCTTTGAGAGGAGATTATGGTGTCCATCATGCATTTTGGAGGAATCCAGCCCCAACTTTGGGACTTAGTTTGGGATTGAGATACTTGTGGGGGACTTTGTAGTGTTTCTGATGGCAGCTGGCACCTTGTGTGGCTACTTTCCACCCCTCCAGGACAGGCTGCCCCTCAACCTGCCACATCTGCCAGCAGAGATTTCGTATCTGGTGGTGCCCACAGTGTTCACGTGTTTCCTGTACTTTCCTCACCTCGCTTTTTTTCTGTCTGGATAAATTTCCATCGTGCAGGGATGCAAACACCCTAAACTCTGCCAGCAGCAGAGGGTGTTATCCTCAGTGTGCTTTGCTGGATGGAGACAGCAGCACCTTGGGGGCTTTTGGAAGCCTTCTGAACACTTCTGAAAGGGCTTATTCACATTTATTCCTGTCAAGCTGCAAGGTGAAGGAGGCAGAGATCAGGAGAGGGGTCAGTCTGAGGGGCTTTATCAGGTTTCCCACAGCTTTGATAAGAGTATAGAAGTCATCTGGAGGCTTGAAGCTCCTGCAGCTCCTTTGCACCCTCTGAGCCCTCTGGGGGGATGCTGAGCTCCATCAGCTCATGGCAGGAAATGCTGCAGCCCCTGTCCTGTGTCACCGAGTTCCTGTTTGTGGCCTCGCTCCTCTGGGTTTGTGTTTTGTGGTGGAGAACTGGCAGCTCGATCCCTCAGAGGCAGCATGTGCTGCTTTCAGCTGCTGCCTCCACATTTGCTTACACGAGGCTTTAAAAAACCCCATCAATATTTTAGTTTTCCATTCAAGCCTCTGCCTTGAAGCTCCCCCTTTTCATTTCACTGTAGTGCCCAGAGCCAGCTAATGAAATACCTCCCTCCTGCTTCAAATTAGGCATAAAAGACTTGTCAGAAGATGAGGGGAAGCTGCTGAATAATCCTGGTAATGTAAAAAATCGACATTCTATAATGTCCCTAATTCTCCTAATTAAACATGATCCATGAGTGTGCTACAAGAGTCCTCCAGCTGCTCCGTAATGAGATGTTGCAGGGACCAGTTTGCTGTTGGATGAGGCTGGGTTAAACTCTTAATTAAAGCCTTGCAAAAGGCTAAGGAGTTGTCTGGTGTAATTAAGAAACTTGTCTCGCATTCTCAGTGCTGCCACCCCCAGTGACCTGCTCCTCTGCCCCGCGGGGAGCCGTGGGTCTCTCTGTCCATATCAGGTGTCTCCTTGGAAACTTCTTTTAATTTTTTTATCATTTTTTTCAAAGTTTTTCTACCTGTCCTTTCCGATCGCCGCGCCGCGCACCAGCGGGGGCGCGGCCTTGTGCCGGTGGAGTCGTTGGCTTTGGGGTGGGCTGGGGCCCAACTCCCGCTTTTGGTGGTGTTCTTATGGTTCCCGGTCGTCCTGTGGCGATTTCTACCCGAGGGGGAGTGAGGTGTTGGGGCTGGCCACACCGGTGGTGTGGGGCCAGAAGGGAAGAAGCCCTGAGGCCACCCCAGAACGTGCTGGGGGCCGTTCCCTGAGCGGCCCGGCCCTCACGGCGCCTCAGAGCGGCCCCTCAGGAGGCCCCGGCGGCGGCAGAGGCCTCGCCCGCCATGCACTCGGACTCGGACTCGGACTCTTCCTTGACCCGAGAGGAGCCCAAGGACAGCCTGCGGCCCTCTCATGGCACCCCCATCTCATTGTCAGGGTACCTCAAGTGCGACACGGACGATGCGAAGGAGGAAGGGGCGAGCGAGGAGCTCTTCGATGGCGTCAACTCCACCATCGTGTCCGGGGACAGCATCCGCTTCTTCGTCAACGTCAACCTCGAGGGCACTCCCAGCGCCGCCGGTGAGTGACCCCAAAAACGGGGATGGGAGAGGGGGGGTTGTTGCTGGTGGTGGGATTTCATGGGATCAGTGTGGGTTGGGTTGGAAGGGACCTTAAATGTCATTTCTTTAAGGGTAAGGACACTTCTTGCTAGGCCAGGTTGCTCCAGGCCGCGTCCAACCCATCCTTGAACTTTGCTTCTGGCACAGTGTTTTAAAATCCTCAGTGCTGCCTGTGATAAATGGTGAGGGAGGAAGATAACCAAGGCCTTCTCCAAAAACTTCTGTCATTTTCTGTGTTTCATTTCATAAGGAATTTGGAACTTTTTTTCTTCTGCACAAAACCAAACAAAATCCCGTTCGCTTAATTTCCCTTAAAAACCAGTGCTGATATTTAGTGAATACTTTGAAAAGTAAAGCTGGAAGAGGTGGGAAATACAGATCTGAACTGAGATCCCACACGGTGCCAAGCCAGGTCTGAGAAACAGAGGTTTTAGGAGAGGACAGAAATCAAGTCATACAGATAAAGAGGGCTTTTTTTTTGGGCTGGTGGCTGTTACAGTCTTGCTTTGCTGTAGCAACCATTTTATTTTTCTAGAAGATGTTTTCACTTGTAGTAAGATAAAGAGTTCTCAAGTTAGACATAACTCAGCCTTCTTTATTCCCTGGAAGTGTTCAAGGCCAGGTCAGATGGGGCTTGGAGCAACTTGGGATGGTGGAAGGTGTCCCTGCCCATGGAGGGGAGGTGGAACTGGATGATCTTTGAGGTCCTTTCCCACTCATTTTGTGAAAGCTGGATTTTGTGGGATGTGCCTGGGAAAACACAGCTCTCAGATGCTGCAGCAGCCTGGGTTTGTCCCAGCAGCTGGAGCCTCCTGGCTATTTTAGAGGTTAGATGCACAAGCTCTGGATTATTCTTGGTATCACAGTATCAGAGAGTCCTTTAAGTTTGTTAAAAGTTATTTTTAGGTTGCATGCAAATCCCAGTTGATCTGCAGCGAGCAGTTACTGGGAATGGTGCTGCAGATTAGGCACGGCCTGGACCCCTCTTTGACTCTCTTGGAGTCTGCTTTTTGACTCTGAGCAGTGACTTGAACTTAGGAATAATATCCAGCAATTTCCAAGGCTGCAATTTTACAAATGCCATCTTAATTGAAAGATTTAAGGGAGCTATGCTCTGCTATGACAAGTCTGGATTTAATGCCGTGGGGTGCATTGTTTGGGGATGAGGAATGCGAGTGCTGGGGATTCTTCTGCATCTGAAGAAGTTCACTTTCCTTGTGTGTCCTCCTGGGCTTTTTGTGTTTTCCCTTCCACTCAAAACAGGACAAAAAAGGCTTCCTTATTTCCCTGAAGCACTGCTGTCTGTGCTGGCACTGTTAGTTGTATCCTTTTTTTTTTTTTTCAGCTGAGATGTTTAGGATTTTTAAGGAAAAAGGATGTGCTGGGGTCCTGTTTCAAATAGAAGGATGATGATTTTTAAAATGAGCTTCAGGCAGAACAGAAGTCCAGACTTTCAATAAAGGCATATGTGAAAAAAGAGATTTTTTAAAATTTTTTTTTCGCCCATTACAACATCAAAGTGATCCAGGTAACCAAAATTCAAGTTTTTCACTGTTAGGCCTAGAATTCATCAGAGTCCAGGTGTTGGAGTCATCTGAGCTATCATTTCCTTTTCAGAGGTGGTTTTACTGGAGTTTCTTCCAGGCTGGATTTTACACAAATCAAATCACTCTGTGCTGCAGAGGGCACAGCTGATCCTCCTGGAGTGGTGACTTTTTGGGTACCTGAAAGTGTCTGAGATGAGCCCCTTAAGCTCTTCTAAGAAAAATACCTTGAACTACTGAAAAAAATACTCGATTCCCAAACTGAGGTTTAATTGTGCCTGAGCCAAGGTGTGTCTGGGAGTGAATTGTTCCCTGTTCAGAAATTCCCTTCCATTGCTGCCACTCTTAGGAAGCTTTGGGAAGTTTTATTTTATACTCAGGCTTTGATTTCCTGGAACAAAACTTTGGAGCTGAGCCTTTGCATGGATTATCCAGAGCGAGACAAGCTGAAAAGGAGAGGGAAAATAAAAGTAGGGGTTCTCCAGGCAATTCCAGATGTCCCAAACACCTCATTTCCCACCCCAATGGAGCTGCTGCATCAGAATTCTACAAAATCCTCTGCTGCTCTGTAAACACAGGGGAAAACCAAGTGTGGGAATGACATCTTTGCATCTTCATCTTATTTTCCTACATTCTGGGTGAAATGTTTGGGCTGAATGTGGTGCCCAAACTCTCTCCTGCTGGAGACTTTTTTGGGTCAGCTGCTGTGAGGCTCCTGCCCACCTTAATATAGGGCTGAAAGATCCAAAATTGCCATTTGGGGAGGGGATGAGTTGGAAGCCTGGGATCCAGGTGCTGGCAGGCAGCGAAGGTGGAATTACAGATGCAGTGACAGCTCTGCATCATCCTGGTGAGCTGTTGCTCTCTGTGTGATGTGTGTGTGCAGCTCTCCATGGGCATAATTGGATGCTGGCCACTGTAATTCTGTTTTAAAAAGATCACTGCGTGGGATGAAGCTTTGAGCCAACAAAGCACAGCACGACCCACAAGACTCCAGCAATTGACCATTGGCCTCAAATGCTGGGCTTTGTGCACAGGTGTGTGTAAAACAGGATGGCTTGAAGAAATCTGGGGTTTTGAGGTGTGGCCTGGCTAATTTTTAATTAATGCTGGCTGCCTTTGCAGGGAATACTGAGCCCAAAGCAGTGCAGATGCCTGAGCACTGAAATGCTGCTCAGGAGTGACATTTGGGTCATTTCTCCTGGGTGTTTCACTGCTCCCTTGCGTTAACTGATGAAAGGTTTTTTTAATTCTCTCTTGCTTTTCATCCTCGGAACTTAGATTTTGGTGGCAACGTTTGTTTTCAGCAAATGTTCCTAAACTCCAGCAGGAAGGTTGGGTGTTTATCTGAAGCTCGAGGCTTTTCTGGACCTGGGATCTGCGTTTTTGGGGGAGATCAGTGTGGTTTTTAGGCTGAGGCTTTTTCTGAAGTCACAATAAATGTTTGCAAGTAAAATCACAGAGTTGTTTGGGTGGGAAGTGACCTTTAAAGGTCATCTATTCCAACTCCCCTGCAGTAAGCAGGAATGTTTTCCACTAAACCAGTTTGCTCCAAGCCCCATCCAACCTGACCTTGAGCACTTCCAGGGATCCAGGGGCAGCCACAGCTTCTCTGGGCAACCTGGGCCAGGGCCTCACCACCCCAATTGTAAAATAATTTCTTTTTCAGGTCTAATCTAAGAGTCCCCTCTGTCTGTGGAAAGCCATTCCCCCTCATCCTGGCACTCCAGGCCCTTGTGCAGGAAAGCTTTATCTGCAGCACACCTGGAATCAAATCCCTGCAGATAAATACAGCAATTTGGTTTAGGCTGGGCTTTAAATTTAATGGACAGGTGATGCAAGCGAGTCTTTGGAATATGTGGGGGCACATCTTTGCCATCAGTCACAGCATTCTGATCTCCTTGGCAGCTCCCTTAAATCAGCCAGGCACATTATTTTCATCATTTGGACCTTGGGTTTTTTTTTTCAGTTTCAGGTTTTAAAAGAATCATTTAGATCTCATTCTTGTAGTTTGGGCTTTTCAAACAGTTCTTTGGATGACGTTTTTGTAGTTTGAGGTTCTGAAGTAATTCACCTTCTCCTGACCCACATTGCAAGAGGGGTTTGCACAGGATTTTCTTAAATTGAGGCATAATTTAGCAAGGATTTGTGGAGCTGTAGCTGCTTCACTTCTCACTCGCAGCTGATGCTCCAAGTGGTGATTTTTAGAGGTGCCTGCAGCAGTTTTGGGGAGAGCAAGGCAAACTCCTGAGGGCAGCGAGAAGCCAATTGGAAAGCAGGATGTGGCTCTGCCGGGGTGTGGGGGGGGAAGCAGCGGAACACGAATTACGCTTCGGGAGAAATTAAAGGCTGTTCCACCCTGCGGACAATTGATCATTCCTAGATACAGAGAATCAACAGTTTCCTGTATCCCGCTCCAGAGGCACACACGTGCACGCCCGCCGCTCCCGGCAAAACACGGCATCCAAATGCCGGCCCAGCCCCTGCCCAGATGACTTTTTTTTTCTTCAAGGGGACGAGGAGAAAAGCTGGATGCTGGCGCCAAGGATATTCCAGGGAGAGTAGCGTCCAGAGACAAGTGGTCTGGGCTTGAATGGGTATCACTCTGCACACAATAGTCACATTTCCTCACATTAATACCAAGGTCCTTTTTATGTCTCGAGGCACAATGCTGACCCACGCGTTCCATCTGATAACTCCTGTTTTAGCAGTTTGATGTCAGAGTGGGATGTTGGGCTCCCGAGGCTTCCTACCCTCTAATGGAAAGTGGATATAGCGATTGTGTGCCGGGGAGGGGACGGCCTCCCTCCGAATTTCCTGACGAGGGTGTTTTCAAAGCGCTGCTTAGGAAGCCGAGGGAGGTGTGGGGGGAGCGCGGGTGGTTCTGCACGGAGGCAGAGTCCTCGCTTCTCTGTGCTTCACCTTGCTCCTTTGGAGAGGCTTCCCATGGGATTTAGAGTGTGAGGAAATAAATGCACATTCTCCCTCTGCCCCAAATTGGTTGACAAAACCTGCTGCAGGTGGGTTTTTTCATTAAATATTTGGCTTTTCTAGCGTGTGAGTGTGACAAGTGACACCGCATTTGGCACTCACCTTGTCCCTGGTCAGTCTCTGTGCTGTCCCCTCTCCTCCCAGTTCCCCACCCAGGAGTGTGAGGGATGGTCCTTCACCTGCCCTGCTGTTTTTGCTGCTCCAGAATCCTTATTCCCACCTGCCTTTAAAGTGGGGATTTGTGGGATGGACCCAGCTGACTTCAGGATCTCTCCTGAGCTCAGCCCATCACCCATCATGGGAATGTGGGACAATGAAGGCACAGTTATTTATCTAACAATATTTAACCAAAATTCCTCTGATCTGATGGTGATTAGCCCAGGCTTAGGACAGCAAAGCAAAGAATCCCTCTGAGATCCTGTTTGTGCAATCCCTCACTGCCAGTGGTGTGTTACAGGTGTCACCATTGCCCCTGACAAAACTCCTGTCGTGCCTTGTGGTGATGTGGTTTTATGTATTTTTAAGGCAGATCTGAAAAGCAGAGCAGTTTTTTCTGCTCACAGTGTGGCTCAACACACAGGTGGCTCAGTCTTAGATTTGGGCTGACCCCTGATAAAAAAGCAAAGATAAAATAGCATTTTTTTAAAATTATACGCCCTCCAAACCTTAAATACTTCCACTCACACGAGATCCTTGATATTTTTCAGGGGAAAACATGGAAGTGCTAATACAGTATTCTGCTCTGATTTATTTTACTGTGCTTATATATATTTACTGTTAAGATGCACCAGGGAGTGTTTGTAGATCTAAAGAAATGTGCACAGCCAAAAAGCTCTTTTTCTTCAATTTCCACTCCTTTTATCCCAAAATAAAATACTATCTTAAGATGCTGCAGGCATCCAGTGGTGGCTTTGCCCCAAAGGCTTTTGGATCTTCTCAGGTGTCAAGGGCAGCACTGGGGATGTGGACGAGGGCAAGGATGGTAAGGGATCTTGGGTGAAAGGAGATCTCTTAAGACAAAAGGTGAAAAGCCTTAAACTTTGGTATTTGACTTTCCAGGGGTTTGTTTTCAGGCTTGCATGGCAAATGTTGTTACCTAAGCAGGGGGTGGAGGGGGAAGCAGGGAGGGGATTTTGTTTCTCGGCGATATTATTAGGGCAGCTGGGATGCAACTGAACAAATAAACTCCCAAGTATTAAATCTCCTCATTTGTGTTGAAGTTGGATGGGGCCTGTTTGGAGAATGGTGGCAAACAAAAAGCAGAGGCAGGGCCCCGAGTGTGCCACGAGTTGTGATGTTGACAATCCCTCGGTGCTGTCAGAACTGAGCTCCCTGGGAGCCACTGGTGGCATTCCCAGGAAGGCTCCGTGCCTGCCTGCACGCATCCCAGAAATTCGGGATGCGCCTGGCGCCTTGATGTGCCTGCCAGGGGATGTCGGGGATGTGGCGCTGACTTTTTGGCTTTTCCCCTGGGCAGGACCTGGAGCAGAGCCCAACAGATAAGCTCGGCCACCCCTGGCAGCTCTCCCTGAGCTGTGTGTGTGAGGACACACAATAACGCCCCTCGCTCGCTCGCTTGCCTAAAATAGGCTTTTGCTGCCTGCTCTCCCCACAAAAATAGACCTAGAAAATGTCACGTGGTCCCGACGTCCTCGTGGCGTTTCCTTGTGCTTGATGGTGATGTTCAGGTGTGAAATCTCAAATTACTGAGATTTTCAAGTTATTGTTCTTGGTAGAGAGACGTGGCTGAGGAGTTTCTTGAGGGGTGAATCCAGGTTTTCTGTATCCATATCATCCCCATCAAGGGCTTCTCTGTGGAGGTGCAAGGGCCAAGGGTGATGAATCTTTTCACCCCCTCCTTGGCTGGAAGGAGGCAGGGATGGTGCTGTGGAGGAAGAGAAAATGAGTAGCAGGCTGGTGGTGGTTGGACTTGAGCTTTGGATGTGTCATGGGCAACCTCCTGCAGGCTTTGATTGCACATTGCCCAGCAGGAAATAAATGGATATTTAATGTCAGCAAGGCAGAAGAGCACTTGAGGAGTCTCTGTGTGTTTTTCCCTTCCCTTTGTCATGTTCCAGTGGATTTGCTGCTGTCCCTGAGTGATGTTGCAGCACTTCAGTGAACATTTAAGATACCAGCCCAGAGCTGGGATGGTCGTATCCATCCATCTCCCTGCCTGGATTAAATCCGAGCCATGTGTTGTTGGGATGAATGATGAATGAGGCTCTGGGCTTCCCAAAGCGCCACCTCCGTACCCAGGACAGCTTTTTTTGAGAAGTTTGAAAGATCCTGCTCCAACAGCTGTAATTAGATGTTTTTGGTTGTGTTGATAAAGCAGCACTTGGTGCTCCTCCAGCTGGGTAGGTGAGAGAGCTGTCAGCAAAGATTGATACACCTTGAAAATGATAAGAGGAACCAAGAGTTGCTGCCTGATAAAAGCACAACGAGAATTTCTGTTCCATTTCCATGGATCCATGAGGACAGGCTGCAGCTCTCTCTCCAGCATGTGCCTGCTATTGTTCAGGATTGTGGGTGTTTTTTGTCTCTCCCGAACTATTTCTTGCAAAAGCAGATAAACCAAAACATGTTTACTCCTCAATGAATATTTATGGGCTTCCAAATCTCCCCGCATACTTCTGCATGTGTAATTAGGCTGGAAGTTGGGTAAGTGAGCGTTGGAGAACTACAAATGCGAGAGCCTGGGGAAAATGCTTGATGTTTCTGGTTTATTTGGGTGCTTGCTTTTTAATAATAAATTGCACTTTTTAGATGAAACAGCTTGTGTTTTCCAAAAGGCGTGTCAAAAGCAGGAATAATTGGGGCTGTTGCAGCAGCAGACTTGTCTGGCTAAGTGATGCTTTTAATCACATGTGCAGCATCCAAGTGAAATTTGGGAGAAGTTGGGTGATGTAACCAAAGCCTCTGAACCACTTAGTTTTGTTTAGGGGGAAATGAAGTCAATCCTCTCCCTCTTTTCCACTGCTCTGCTCCCACTTTGAGTTGGAGCTTTTGAACCCCGTCAAGAGCAAGACTCAAATTTCTGTTTGATTTTGTTTAAAGCAGCTTTCTGCATGCAAAAAACAATGGGGTTTTAACATGAGTTGCACCCTCAGCTTATTTTTTGGAGAGCAGCAGGGCTTGGCTTGAAGGTGTGTGGCCAAGTCATGGGATTGCAGCAGCTCTTACAGGTTGGGATTTGGGAGTAGAGATCTGGAAAGGAAGCAAAAACCTCATCTGAATAACTGTAACTCCGTGTTACATCTCTGTAGTTTTCCACAGCTTGGCCTCTGGAAAAATTTTGGTCTTCAGTGGGTTTTTTCCATGCTCCTCATTTGAATTAAAGCTGTTAATGTGTTTCATTCTGGTAGCAGCTCAGGCTTGGGGGTTTTTTGGAGAGCTGAAGGAGAAGGATGCCAGGCTGGAAGTGTTCAAGGCCGGGTTGGATGGGGCTTGGAGCAGCCTGGTGACCTCGATGGTCTTTAAGGTCCCTTCCAACCCAAACCATTCCATGATTCTCTGCACAAAAAATACCTGTGGGACAAATAATGCCACAGAGAGGCTGCCTTGGATGCAAGGAGTGGACTTTTGGCAAACACAGCTTGGTTTTGTTTTGTTTTGTAGCTGATACCCAAAAAACACTTCTTAGATACTCTAAGAAAATGTTATTGTTGGCGCCTGGAAGTTTGAAGTGGGAATTTCCCGGGTTCCCCCATCCTGTGTGTTCAATGACATTTACTAGTCCCTAAACAGCAGTTTTCTTTCCCAAGAGCTGTGTTGCTTTCTCCTCAGATTTATGGAGGCAGCGTGGTGAGTTGACAGGACATTAATGTGCTCATCTTGGAGTCACTGCCTGCAATCCCTTGGAAGTGCCTGGCTGTTATTGTTGTCTCTTTAACGAGGGCAAGGAGGGGTTCCAAACGAGGGTGACTCATGAAATCGTAGCCTCAATCTATCAAGCAACGATGCATTGGATTAAATGATTACTTCAAGGATTAGGAGTTAGATTTTTGGGGAGGTGGAGGGAGGGGGAGAGAAGGGAAGAGTAAAAATACATCAGAGTTACAAAAACCCGGCCAAAAAAAGCTGTGAGACACAATCCCCAAGTGATCAGATAATGCCAATCCTGTGCTTGGTTCACGCTTCCAAAATGGGAGATGTTGTAAAAACTGAATCTCTGCTTTTCTCTAGAGATCATCCCCTGCCAAGAGAGTGATGCTTCACCTCCTCCTGAGCCTCCTGCTCGGCTCCTGCTGCCTGTCAGGTACCTCTGATAGTAACACTCTTCTGATGTGTTTTATTTTTTTTTTCCCCCCTCTTTCCAGCTGAAAGTGAAGGTGCTGGCTGCGTGTTACTGCACACATCAAGGAAGGTAAGTAGAGGTGCTCTGTGACCAATTTGGTTTTTTCATCATGCAGAAGTACAGAAAAGGCTCATGAAACACACTTGTCACTGGCCTAAGCAAGAGGCATTTAAATGCTTCTTCTCTTTAATGCCTCTCCCTCTCTTTAAACCTAAAAAGCCACGTGCTGCTCATTCTCCCAACAATTTCTCTGTAATTCTGATTGTTCCACTGCTTTGTGTCCCAGACAATTCCTTGACATGTTAATTCATCACTTTCTCTCCTGCAGCTGCCTCCACAGGGATCCAAGTGAGTGCTGCAGAGATCCCAGCTGCTGAGCTCCTCTGGAGCTGCAAGCAGAGACACCCAGCACACAAGGCTGGCATTTGGTTCCCTGTTTATTCCAGCTAATCAGTTGTCCTTCACAAGGTTCAGCAGCAGTGAAATCCCTGGAAACAAACAGGCTAGGGAGGAGGATTAGGAGCCCACACTTAGTTTACACTTGCTCCTGAGACTGTAGCTCACTAATGATAAGGTGAAAGTGCCAAAAAAACTTGTATAGTCTTTGTTGTTCCAAACCTTCAGCTATGGAAGGGCACAGAAAGTACTCAGGGAGGAACTGAGTTGGTATTTTGATAACTTCCCTGTGAGGGTGGGGAGGCCCTGGCACAGGGTGCCCAGAGAAGCTGTGGCTGCCCCTGGATCCCTGGAAGTGCCCAAGGCCAGGTTGGACAGGGCTTGGAGCCACCTGGGATAGTGGGAGGAAGCCCAGGGCAAGGGGTGGCACTGGGTGATCTTTGAGGTCTCTTCCAACCCAAGCCATTCTTGAATTCTTTGATTCTGTATTTTATATAATGTAAAGTTTTGTTTGTAGTGTTGTGAGGCTTGTGGTGATTCAGGTTGTCTTGACTTCTTGCCTGATGGTTGGAGGGAGTGGCTGTTGTCATGGGAACTTGTAGCATCACTGATCCTGGTAAATCCCACAGTCATTTGGGTTGGAAAAAACCCTCTAAGATCACCAAACCCAGCCATGCCCTCAGCACTGCCAAGGCCACCACTGATATGTCCCCAAATGCCACATCCACATGGCTTTTAATTCCCTCCAGGGATGGGGACTCCAGCACTGCCCTGGGCAGCTGTGCCAGTGCCTGAGATCTTGGATTTCAGGCTTCATTGCAGGTTGTAACTTGAGGTTTTAGTTTGTGTAGCCCTGTAAGCTTTGGGGGCTTTTTTGGGAATCCCAGAGAGCTCTTTAATTCTGCTTTGCTTTAGGCCTCTAAGACAGCTCAAATCTTGCAAAGATATTCCAAAAGGCTGAATTAGTAGTGGGAGGAAAATGTGTGATAGCTTCAGAAACCTTTTCCCCCAAGTTAACAAAAATACCCCAAAGCAAATAAATACCAAAGAAAACTACCCAAAACAAATCCACCACCACCAAAAAAAAATGAAACATCGTTTGATATAGAATCATGGAAGTTAAAATAAACTATTCCATGCTCAGGAATGAAAATGTCTTTATCCTTAATTTGTCTTGTCTAATCCCAGTGCCAAGGTTCTCAGTCATACACACTTGACTGAAAGTAACCTGAGAACTTAATCACTTAAAAGTGCAAATTCTGAGCCCAAATGCAGGATCTGCCTCTGATAAGAAACAGTTGGAAGCTGCTAACTCATAAGTGTCTCTTCTATTTTGTTTTTCCTTTGCAGAGCTGTAGGATTCCTGCTTTTTCTGGCCTACAGTTCATGCTTGAGCATTTTACTGTGCTGTGGAGCCACAAATACCAGAGAGCTTTAGCAGGGCTTGAGAAAAAGATACTTTTGCCAGTTTTTTCCCTCCAGGGAGGATGAGTGGAAATTTTGTGCTTGAAGTGCAGAGGAAATTGGGACCTGACTCATTGGAGGAGATGGCTCCAAGTGTCTGGGAAGGGGGAATCACCAGCAGAGAAGTGAGAAGCTTTGTCTGGAGAAGTTTCCCTGTAGGTTGTCCCTGTCTCTGGTGGTAGCCTGTGGTTCTGGAAGGGCAGTTTGTGTCTCCATCTAGGAGGGCACTTGGTGGACAGAAATAAAGGCTTTTTCAAACAGATTGAGCTATTTATTCACCATCACAGAGTGGTTCTGAGGGACTTGGCCCATGGCAGCAGCCCAGGCAGAGCTCTGCTCAGGAGAATGTGACTTTCTGGACACCACAAAAAATTTGCTGGTGGCTCTAAGTGGAGGTGTCTCCAGAGCAGGCAGCCAGGAGAGATGGTGCATTTTGAGCCTTGTTGATGAGTTAGAATGTGTGATTTTGGCCTGCCTGGAGTCAGGAGAGGCTGTTTCAGTGTTTTCCCCCTTTTTTGGCACAGCAGCCTCTGTTCCTGTCACAGTGCAACGTGGAGCTTTGCAATCAAAGATACCCAGAGCTGTTCAAGTGGCTCTTGGGTAGCTGGCTTGGGTTTCTTCCTAAGCAGTTTCCAGCATCGAGTTTCCAGCATCAAGTTTCCTGGTGTGACTTGACTATCCAGCTAAAAATATTAGTGAGGGAGCATTCATTAATCTCCCCTGAACCCAGCAGGGGTCCTGGCTGGAACAGTTGTGCCTGAGCTATCACTGAGGCTTTGCTGTGCCAGTGCTTCCTGTAATTTGATTTTGGTGTTTCTCAGGGAGTGATGGATTTCTCTCCTTTCATGGTGGCTGCTTGCCTTGTGATGTTTAATGTGCATAAAGCTGCTTTAAGCTCAGATAGGAGATTTAGGTTGGGTGTTAGAGATGCTTCCTTCTGAAGGTGGGGAGGCCCTGGCACGGGGTGCCCAGAGAAGCTGTGGCTGCCCCTGGATCCCTGGAAGTGTTCCAGATCAGGTTGGACAAGGCTTGGAGCCACCTGGGCTGGTGGAACGTGTCCCTGTCCATGGCTGGGGGTTGGAACAGGATGAACTTTGAGTTCCCTTCCAACCCAAACCATTCCATGACTCTGTAACACCTTCCCTAATGTTGGGGGAGTGATAAATGGGTGATAAATATGAATCTTCCCCCTATTTCCTATAAAGGACCAGCAGCAAGGAAGTGAAGCAGCAGTGGGACATGGAAGGTTATTTTCCCAAGGCATTGCTTGAAGCCTGTGGCTCAGCTGGAGCTGAATCCTCCTGCCTTGCAATGAGCTGCAGGAGCAGTGTGGATTGAGATGAACTGGGACCTTTCACTACCTGAAAGGAGCTACAAGAAAGATGGGGAGAGATTATTTACAATAGTCTGGAGTGACAGGACAAGGGGAAACGGCTTCAGACTGAAAGAGAGTAGGTTTAGATTGGATATAAGGAAAAAATGCTTTTTCATGAAGGTAGGGATGCTCTGGCACAGGTGCCCAGATTTGCTGTGGCTGTCCCATCCCTGGCAGTGCCCAAGGCCAGGTTGGATGGAGCTCTGAGCAACTTGGGGCAGTGGGAGGTGTCCCTGCCCATGGCAGGAGATGGAACTGGATAATCTTTCAACCCAAACCACTTTATGATTCTGTGGTCTGGGCTGATAACCCACATGAATGCCTTTGATTAATTTTTTGCTGTCCCTCACCTTTCTCCTTCTGCTTTTCTGCTTCTGGTTGCTTCAGTCATGCAGGGGAGAAGTTGGTGACACGAAGCCACCTTGGCTCTTTTGAAAACTCCTTTTACAGGTGTGTGTTAATCTGCTCTCAGTCTGAGACAGACTCACTGCCTGCACTTGTGAGGTGGAGTTGTAGCTGTGTCACCGTCTCCTCTCCTACGAGCAGATGGCTCCAAAGCCTTGGGGGTGGGAGCTGAAAGGCTTCAGAGAATCCTGCCTCTCAAGGATGCTGTGGAAAGAGTGATTGATGCAAAGTAAAACAGTGCTAATTGCAATGGATGTGTACTGACAACTTGATAGTTGCTGTGATAATTACAGTAATTAGGGAGATGTTAGCATTTTTTTTTGCCCGTGTCTATAAATGGAAAAGGTACACGGAAGGAGGGGTCCCATGAGTCAGGTTTTGGGATGGCCCTGTACCCTGGGGGGAACAACGTGGTCCTGGCTGTGGAGGCAGCTGGGGATCAGATTTGTGAGGGCAATTCCAAGCTGGATTCTTACTGAGCTTGAGGGGAACTGAAGGTTTCAGTGTCTCTGGACAATGAGGTTCTCAGCACGGTGAATTCCAGCCTGGCAGCTTTCCCATGGGAAGGAAAATCCATAGATCAGCACAGTTCCCGTTTCCTCACTCAGCCTTAGGCTGGAGAAGGAGAGGGCCAGAACTGCCAGCCCTCCTTGTCCAGTGCTCTGTGTGTGGATTTCCAAGGATTGTGCAATGGGAACCAGGCATTTGTAGTTTGATCACTCAATTAATGACCTTCACAGCCGGCAGGTACAGAGAGGAGTTGAGGTTCTGGAACACACCAGGGCTGTCTCCTCTATCTCAAGGCCAGTAAGTCTGGGACAGCAAAAAGAACCAGCAGAGAGCTGGGATGGTTTCAGCCTCTGCTGCCTTTTTTTCATTATTGCATTAAGGCTAAATCCACAAAGGAAGAAAACTTCCATGGAAGTGTCAGAAAAGGTTGGGATGGCATTTCCCACCTCCCACTTCAGGCTCCCTAACTGGCAGCACTGGGTTCCCAGTTTAAAAACAACTGGCTTGACCTGGCACTGAGGTTCATCCTGGTAATTTTTCATGCTCCTGAGCTCAGTGTCCTTTTTTTCCAAATAACTTTCCCTCATTTTTTTGAAACTTCTTGAATTACTTGAACCTAAAGAGGATTTTAAATGCTACCTTTTAAGCATTTTTGCTTTTAGACCAACTTACCGTACTTTATTCTAGGCTAAAAAAAAACACTACAAAAAAACCTTTTTTTTTTATTCTGCTTTCTTTGGAAGGGTATAAATGGTATTTGGGCATTCACCTGTGGACACACTGTTAGGATAAGCCTTGAAAATGCAAACCTCCAATGCATTAATGCATAAAATGCCTTTTCTCCTGTGATCTGGGTGGCTAGTAGAATCTTTGGTTGGGTGGTAACCTCAGCAAAACTGCTGGTGAAGGACCCAGACTCCACTTTGACGTTGTGTGTGCAGCTCTCTCACGCTCTGACCTTTTCTCAACGCAGTACCTGAAATTAAAGAATTTTGAGGAGGAGGTCAGAGCCCAGCGAGACCTGGATGGGTTCCTGGCCAGAGCCAGCATCATCCTGGATGAAACAGCCACGTCCTTGGACGATGTTCTGCGGGAGATGCTGAAGCACTTCGCCGAGGATCCCGAGAACATGGAGCCCAGCTGCAACTTCGAGAAAATCATGAACACTTTATTCACAGATTCAGGGACCCCGCGGGAAGGGAACGGTAATCAGCTCTCGGCTTGCTTTGCCTGCTGGGCTGCTGTTCATTTGCCATCCTTGCCCTGGTGGGGTGCTGGGCACTCACTGTGTGTTCCCCCCACCCAGGCTGGCACGTTGCATGTGACGCCGTGGGTTGATTTTTTTTTTGCGTTCCACTCAGACCGAAGGGCCTCGTTTCTCCAGGGTTTTTGTGTTTTGGTGGAGTCTTGCCCCTGTTTGGTTAAGATCACCCATTGTGGTGCTGTGTGGGGTGAGGAGTTCTGCAGCACTGGGGTGTCTTTGTCTGTGTGGACCTTTTTGGTTTGCTTGTCCTCAGACTGCTAAGAGACTCTTGCTGGTGTCTCTTCAGCAATGGCTTTTTTGCCTTGTGATTCTCCACCTGAATTCACACAGGCTGGGGGATTTTGCCTGCTTTGGATGAGTAATTGGGGAGGGTTGAGCCTTCGTGTCACTCCCAGCCCCCTGGGGGAGTTGGGAGACACTTGATTTTCCTCCAGAAGCTCAACCAGGGCAGCCCTGGCCACGGTTGTTGGCTCTGGTGTCACCTTAAACTATCAACAAATGTCGTAGTGTAGTCTAAAAACACTGCCTTTTAGCCCAAGGTGTGAAGAAGCTTAACTGAGCATTGTTTCTCTGTAGGCACCCCTGATGTTTCAGAGTCAACAGGAATGAATGTACAATCATGTCCATCGCATCTCAAATGTAACTGTCACAGCCTGAGTGAATTTGTTTAACAGATATGTCAAGTCCTGAGCATGTAGTAAGCATGTTCATGCTTTGGTTACTTCTTGCTACCTGTCTTAGAGCTTCGCTTTTATAATCCCTTTAATTTAGGCTTTCTGCCAGTAAAGAACCAAAAAAGTAAGTAGTGCCATGGAATAGTGTGAGAGGAGTAGCTGGGAAGAGGGGGAGAGAGGGCAGGGGATTGGGAAGGTGACACCCTGCCCAGCCCTGGCTGTGTGTGTGTGGTGGAGAATGCTAATCTAATAACCCAGTACTGCAGTAGGATGGTGTTGGGAGGAGAAAGCAGCTGCCTTTCTAAGCTGTGAATAGTTTAAGGACGCAGTTCAAAAGCAGCAGGACAAATGTTTCCATCTCTCTGTGTCAGCCCCCACCCCTGCATCAGTCCACTGGGCAGATAGGAATGCTTGGGATGAGCAGTCAGCTTCCATTTAGAAGGAAATGTTATTTACAGCTGCAGCATCAACGGGGACAGGCTGTGATGTTTCCCTCTCTTCTCTTCCCAGTTCACCTCTTGTCAGACACAATTCAAGGGGTCACAGCCACAGTCACGGGGGTGCAGTATCAGCAGTCCTGGCTCTGTATCATGTAAGTACCTGGGTTGGATGAGGAAAATCACTGATTTCCAAACCTTTTCCTGCTGCTGGGAAGATCAGAGGTTCAGAATGTGTCCTTTTGGGTTAAGATTGTGACGCCTGTTCCATCCATCCTGTGGGATCTCAGTGTCTCTCTGGGCTGCTCCTCTTTGCAAACACAGGCTGTAGGTGACCACAGTCCCTCCAGGGCATTCAGCTCTTGGATGTTATAGAAATCTGCTGTTAACAAGCTAAGAATGCTAAAAAAACAAGCCAGAAAATGCTAATTACTGAGAAATGCTAATAAAGAACTTCTCAAAGGGACAAGCAAACTGGTTCATGGCCTGCTTTGCCTGCCAGAGTCTGGGAGCCTGGACCAAAAGATTTCTTTGGTCCTTTGATGGAAACATCCAAACTTTGTAGCTGAAAATTGAAGTCAGACATTCCACGCTATTTAGACACTGATTACTTTGTCTGACAATTAATTTGGACGCTGATTAATTGTCAACACTGCTAAACATTGGAGCAGGCCCTGAAGACAGTGAGGACTCTGTCACCTGGGATTTATGAGACGTGGTGGCTTCACCCCAGCTTGCACTTGACTAGAACTGGGGTTTGAAGTTATTGTCTCCAAGTCAGACCCATGGGGTGAGCCAGGCTGTCCCTTTACAGGGGACAGGCCACAACCTGAGTCCCTGAGCCAACCAAAGCAGTTCCTTTTTGACTCTGTTGCTTTATTCCTGTGCAGTCTTGAAGTCAAGTTGTCAAGAAATATGTGAATTCCCAGAGGAATTACTGGGGTATGTGGGATAGGTGCCTAAAGGCATGCACATATTTTAGCCTTCACAGCCAGTTTGCTGGGACAACTGTCACAAAAGCTTTCCTTCTGCTGGCACTTCTTCTGCCCTCTGCTTATGGCTGGGCAAAATGGAGAGAAATAGAGGATTTAAAAAAAAAAAATCAAAAAGGAGACAACACCATCAACAAAGAGGGAAAAAATCTCCCCCTTGTTTTTAATCTTGTTTTTAATGAAAGAGAAGGATGTGATCTCAATGTGAAAAAGGAGTGATTGCATATCAGGGCTGTGTCCTGAGAAAGAAATGAGCTGGATGATATTTCGTGCTTCGTGTGCTCCTTTTTTTTACACCTGGCACATACAAAGCAGGAACACAAGGAAGAAAAATGAGTTGATAAAGTAAAATAGTGTCAACCAAGAGGACTTTTGGGCAGTTCTCTCCACTTTGGATGCCGTAGGAAATGTGAGGATGTGTAAGGATGGAAGTTTCTCCTGTGGGGTGAGCCAGCTCTGTGGAGGGGTTTTGGGGAGTTTTGCCTTTAACACCAAAGCATTCTAAAGGTCATGGTCCAAATGCTGGGATTACATACATGAGACTGGAAAGGGTGGGTTCAGCCTGTTAGGAAAGGGAGCCAGAGCTTTAAATGCATCCATGTGAGTAATCCTGGCTTCCATGACAAGAGATGATTTGAAAAATAAGCTCACAGCCTGAAGGTGTCTTGTGCAAAACTTTCCTTGTTTCTTCCTTTTGTTGCTCTGAAGAGGGAGAAGAAAGTGGTGGGAAAGCAATGATGAGTTATTAACTATAATTATCTAATTATTGCACTGTATTTCTGCTGGAGTTATTGTGCAACAGATTGTGAACCATATTTTTAGATCTTACATTTTTCTTGAAGTCAGATTGCAAAACAGCTTCCAAACCTCTGAAGTAAAAGGAATTTGTTGATGAAAAAATTTTCCATACGAGTGGGAAGAACCTTTAAGATATCTGCTAGTCTTTATCCTTGCATTTGGTCTATACTCTCTGCTAGATTTTAAATTAGTGCTGCTGGCTTGGTGGAGCTTAACCAAATTTTAATTCCTGGTGGATGAGATGGAATTGAGTATCATGATAAGATGATATTAATGAGGAAGAGCAGCTCAGAGATAAGGTTTTGGTGGTGTTGCTTCTGCATAGATGATGAGGGGAAATATTAACAGCTGAAATTAGTTTGGGGTGAGACAGGAAGGAGTTTTGTAGGATGTTCACTGAGTTGTGCAGAGCCTGGCTGCAGAAGAACATTCCTAGTGGAGACAAAAATGTATTTCCCTCTCCTTTGTGCTGGGGAGAAGGCTCTTATTTCTTACCTGATTTATTCTCAGTGAGAAGAGCAGTGGGGGAAACCTGGGGTTGAAAGAGTTGTTCTGCTTCTGTCGGATTTGGTGCTTTTCTGATGCTTTCAGGTCTAGGGAAGCTCCAGCAAGGTCAGATGTTCCATCTGGATCTGGGCTTCAGCCACAGGGCACAACAAACCCTTGAGGAACTGAAGATCTCAAGGTTTGAATGTTCCAGTGAAGCCCAGGAAAACAACTGAATTCTGAATCTGAGGTTTTAGGGCTGCTTTGGTCAACAATGACCAAAACCTGATCTTGATGAAGCCATCCCAGGATCCATCAGCTTATGGAAAACATGAATCTTCCATTGAAATGAGAGCTGAGAGCAGCAAAGCTTTGCGTGCCCCAGTGAGCAGCAGGGTGCAGCTCTGGAAGAATGAAGGTTTCTATTTGTGTTCATGGTCATTTCCTAAGTAGAAAACAAATCTTGAGAGTTACAGATGAGCTTTACCAGTCCAGACCATGATCTCATCATACTTTTGAAACCATGGACACAACTCTTTTTTCCTCCTATTCCAGCATTTGCCAGAACAGGAAGACACAAACTGGCCCAGAGATCTCATGCTGCTTCCCTGGGAAGCTGCTGCTGGTTGTTTCCTTGGAAAATCTGGGATGAGGGATAATCCTGTCCCAGAATGGGGTGTGCTGGACTCTTTTCCTCAGTTATTTAACTGGGGAAGCTCAGCTGCTGGTGGGAGCTTTGGGATGGAATGACTGAAGCAGGCAGAGGAGCTGCCAGGAGGGTGCTTGGAGCAGCTCATGGAGCACCCAGACCTGCCATGATCCCAGCCCAGAGGGGTAAACTGGATGCTAAACTGGATGCTTTGCATGTCTAGACTGGGAAAAACGAGCAGGAAGTTCCAGTGGGAGCTGCTGGGTTTGGTGTTGCACTTTTGTGCTTCAAAAACCCCCAGAAACCCCTCCTTATCCCATGAAGGTGAAGAAGTGACTCTGTCCCAAGCCAAATCCTGTAACACCCCATTCCTTCTTTCACTGCTTGACAAATGAAGATGAAAATGTCTGATTTTTAATTTTTTTCCTCTTGGAGTGAAGGATATATGATTTTAAAACTGGGTGCTGGTGGATTTTTCTCCCTGATGTCCTGCTAGGAGAAACACCAGCTTGTGTGGGTGATGGAACAAATGTCCCTCAGCTGATGGAGCTCTCCAGCCATCCCAGCTTCCAGGCTGTGTTCTCCTTGCCAGCAGATTGATATAACTACTGATTTCCAAAGCTGAATCCTTGGAAAAACATGGAAAGAAGCTGCTCCATGGTCTGGATGGAGTAGTTGTAGAGCCATTTCTTCTGGCTGGATTGCTCAGGCACTAAAACTGATTTCCTAAAGCTGTTCTAACAGGCAAAACAGAAGGGGGAAAGCCTCTCTGCAAGCAAAGAGTGGTTTGTGTGCTAGAATTTCTGCCTTTGATGGAGCCTGTCGTGGCAGTGACTCCTGGGGAGGAGTTTAACTCAGAAAAACCCAGGTGGCTTCTCAAAAATAGGTATTGTGGGGTTATATTGGATCACCAGCAAGGCTGCTGTTGAGATAATCAATATTTGAGGAATAAGACCCCAAATTTAGTGTATTGCTGTGTGGAAGATGTGACTGGTGTCTCTCTCACCAGAAGGGATGCAAAGTCCATTTTGTGTGTTTAAGGATTTTTCCAGCCCCAGAGGTCTGTGGGTCTCTCAGAAAGTCTCATTGTCTCTGATTTAGCTGTCGAATAGATTTCAAACAGAGATGTTTCAGTCGCTGTCTCTTCCTCAGATTATTATTTTTTAAAGGGAAAAATGGGGAATTCAAACAGTTGGACTGCTTAAAACAAATATTTTCATTGAGAGGAATGATTACAAGATTTGGAGCCTTGTATGCAAGAGCCTCTTCCCCAGAATTTACAACCATCATCTCTCAAGTGTTCTTTGGGCTCAGAGAACCATATAATTTTTTTAAGGGCCTCTCCACTCTTTCTGGATTTTCCCAGATGATGCTGGAGAGCTGAAGCTCCTGCAGGTGCTGTTTGATGAAAAGAAAATCTCTGATTCAAACTCTGTATCAGGAATTTGGGTCCTGAAGGAGAAAAATGGCTTATTTTGATACCTGCAGGTACAGGGATGAGATGTGTCCTTGTGGAATCATGAAAGTTGGGAAAGTCCAACCATTAATCCAGCACAGCTCTAAACCACGTCCCAAGTGCCACAGCCAACATCTGGCAAATGTTCTTTGAGTTCAGAGAACCAATTAATTTTCTTTTAAGGGCCTTTCCACCCTTTTTGGATTTTCCCAGATGATGCTGGAGAGCTGAAGCTCCTGCAGGTGCTGTTTGATGAAAAGAAAATCTCTGATTCAAACTCTGTATCAGGAATTTGGGTCCTGAAGGAGAAAAATGGCTTATTTTGATACCTGCAAGGTCTGTACAGGAATGAGATGTCTCCTTGTAGAATCATGAAAGTTGGGAAAGTCCAACCATTAATCCAGCACAGCTCTAAACCACGTCCCAAGTGCCACAACCAACATCTGGCAAATGTTCTTTGAGTTCAGAGAACCAATTAATTTTCTTTTAAGGGCCTCTCCCCCTGTGCTGGGTGGTGCTGGAGAGCTCCTGCAGGAGCTGTGTGATGGAAAGGAGTTCTCACTACACCCTGACCTGGATGAAATCCTTCCCCCTGGAGAGGATGAGTCTTCTGGAGCCCATCAAGGTGCATTTCCCAGGCCAAGAGGACTTTTCCAGCCTGGAGTGAGGAGCTTGTGGCTGGGACAAACCCGTGCCAAGCTGTGGCTGAGCTGCCTGGCCTGGCCACAGCTTCATTCCTCACTTGCAGCTCCTGATTTCTCCAAGCTGGTGCCTGGAGCTGCTCAGCAAAGGAAGATTTATTGGCAGTGGATGAGAACAAGAAGTGTCATTGTTGTTCTGTGTGGGGACAGGAAAAGGCTGGCTGGCTGATTACCTCTGCTGGGCACTTTTTCTTACTGCAAGGGATAATTTGTTTCTGAATTAACTTCCTTTCTTGCCCTTTTAAAAGAGGGTTTCTGTTTCTCTTAGGTCTCCATAATTTGACCCTTTTTATGATTTGGTTGAGCAATGTGTTATTACCCTGATAACATCTTGGGTGTGGGGCAGAGCCTGGGGCACGTGGGACTGGGTGCATCTGGGATTTTGGTGGAGCACTGCCAGTTCTCACCATGCCAGTGCCACCCTCAGCACCACCAGAGGCAGAGAGGAGCCCAGGGAAGCAGAATTTGTGCTGTAATTTAAATGCCCTTTTTATGAGCTCAGTTATTGGGGGATCAAGATAAAACTGCTGAGAGAACACAACCTGGCATCTCGTTAAATCACAGTCCAGCATTTCCTGGTGTGACTAATGCTGGGTGAAAATAGATTTTTCAGCTTTCTGGCCAAACCAAGAGAAAATCAAATGTAGCTCAACTCAAACCAAAAAGAAACTCGGAGGATTTGGCCAAACCAGACTTGATTTAGAGTCAGCTGAAAATGTCTTGCTGGTTCTCAGTTTTTTAGGGCTTTGGC
>VZTZ01032123.1:57908-96261 GCA_013400955.1 Drymodes brunneopygia | reverse complement strand
TTTTTTTTCCTTAGTGGGAATTCATTTAAGTGCTACTTAAAAAAAAAAGTTGTTTCATTTTGAAAGTAACTTTCTGCTTGGCCTGAGCTGTGCTGACTTTTACCTGCAGTCTTGCTTGACTTGGGATTTCTCCATGTGAACCAAGGAGCTTTTTTTTTTTTTGGTGTCCTTTACAAATATTTGCACAAGTCTAGTTGGAACTCCAGCTTGGGTTTGTATTGTATTTGTATCTGGATTTTGGAATTAAAACAAAAGTGGGAGCTGTAAGTGCTGCACCAGGGAATAGGATTTGAGTCAGCTAAATCATTGCTTCAATTTGAAGAAAAGCTTGAGCTGCTGAATGATGCATGAGCAGGAGTGGCTTGGCCTTGCACTGCAAGTATGGAAACACCATTTTTTTCCTCAAATAAATGAATATTCCAGAGGGAGAGCTGACTCAGATGAGGCTGCATTCTGCTCTGTTCCTCCCCTCCATGCAGCCAGGCTCAGGTACATCCCATCTTCTCTGTGGCACCTGTTTAAATCTGCTTTTAATCAGCTTTAAATCAACTCCAGCCTGGTTTGCAAAGGTGTTATTGATGTAAATTATTGGTACATTGAGCTAAGTGTTGGAAATTCTCAGGTTTACTGGTGTGATCTTGGGATTTAGATCCATGTGGCAGTGTCCATAAAGCTCTTTACAGAGGAGCTGGAGGAAACTCTCAGAAGTGTGAGAAGCCTCAGACTGCAGCACTGTGGATAAAACTATTTCAGATAAAAATGGTTAATAATGAGAGTGAGTTTCTTGGTGTCTTGTAAATGTGCTCAGTGTGAAATCTTTCAGTGCTGTGGGATCCTCTTCTTGCCCACTCCCTCAGCTTAAGGAAACAGCGAACTCCTGAATAAAAGAAACACAAATTTTTGGTGGCTCCCAGGAAAATTGTCTTGTATGTGAAAGAAAGACCCAAGAACAAAACTCAGTTTTTGACAGTCCAGTTTTCCCCTCTGTACCCAAGAAGTTCTTGAGCTGGAGTGGGATTGTGGCACTGCTGGCAGCACTCCTGTCTCTGGAAAACACAGTCCTGGAGCTGAACCATAACCCTGTCACTTCAGGGAGAAAGAAAACTCCAGAACATGTGGCTTGCTGAATTATTGCACTTTATAATAGGCTTTCCCAAATTATTTTGTATTTCAGTGATTTCTTGCTTGGTCAGGCCCTGCCTGGTGCACGTGGTAGGGAAGGGATGATGTCTGGGATGTGTTGGTGCAGCTCTGTGAGCCACAGGTGGCTGATCCCTTCTTCTGGCCATGCCTGGGATAATGAAATGCTGTTCAAACTGCCCAGCAAACCTTCCTTTCCAAAACAGATGAACCAATGAGCTCAGAGCTGAGTATGGAAATGCTGAGAGCTGAGCTCACCATTAATGCTGATGCTGCAGCATTCTCTCACTGCTGGTGACCAGGTGGGTGAAGGTGAGAGAACTGGAGGTGTTGGGCCACTTGAAGGTTCTCCAGCTGGCCCAAAGCCCAGAGTTCATGTCCCCATTGGAGACTTGTCTGCTGTCCAGCCACAGCTGGATTGCAGCCAGGGGCTTGGCTTGTGTTGTGAAAACAAGTGTAGCTTGCACTCCATTTCCAATTACTTCCAAAGATATTTATTCCTCACCTTAGGACCTGCCTTGATCTTTCCCTCTTCCAAAGCTGATTCCAGTACAAAAAGATCAAGAGGCTGTGGTGGAGGGAGTTAGGAAATAATGAAACAGTGTCCTCTTTCTTGTGCCCTGCATTGTTCTAATTAAGCTGTTTGCTCTCCAACAAGTGCCTCTGTGAGATTAATTTATAGCAGCAGGCTGCTTCCAGTCTGGGATCAGCAAGTCAAACTTAATAAGAAAATACTTGATGGTGTGATTTTTAAAGTTTTTAATTGTGAAGAACTTGATAGAAAATACAGTGTGCTCCTGACTGGGACACCTCCAGCCAAAGATCTTGTCCAGGGAACAGCCCTCAGGTGAGAACACATCTTAAAAGGAATGAAACAGGCTGGGATTAGGGAAGAGAAGCTGGAGAAATTAATTATCCTCTTTGAGGACTGTGATAGGTGCTTGTTAAATGAACAAAAGGGAGCAAACAGTTGAAAGAAGTTCAAACCACATAAAAGGAGGGGAAAATCACTCTGAGGTAGGAAAACACTCCCCTGTCTCTTCCAGGTGTCTGCAGGCAAACCCTGAGTGCATTTTTCAGCTGTGGTTTACAGAAGGGTTGGGAAGTGGTTGTTGGCTTTGAGGGGAACAGGAGAGCTGCATTCCAGGCTGGCATTACCCATCTGCTGCCACTGCAGCAAGCTTCAGAGTTTCCCAGCAGGAAAAGTGACATTTTAACCTGGTCCCAGCTCTGTTTAAATACCCCAGGGTGGAGACAGAACTCTGGAAGTGATCCCTGTGTTTATTAAACACAAGTTTTTTTGCTACTCTTGGTTCTGGGAGTCAAACATCCATCCCATCCCCTGGATCACAGCCAAGGATTTCCCTCCAAGCACTAATCCTGCCTCTGTGGGTCTGGAGCAGGGAGGTCAGCCTGGTTTCTGTAACACTCCTGAGCCAGAAAAGGGAAAACAACAGCTGGGAGCAAATGGGGAAAAAAGCCTTTACAGCAGAGTGCTCTGCCTGAGGCACAAGTGGGAATATGTTGGCTTGGAATTTTGCCTTAATGTTTCCAGAAGCACTTTGGGAGATCAGGTGAAGTGTAATCTGCTTTCTAATAATGCAGGTGTTTTTTAATAAGAGGCTTTTGTTGTGTAGGAGCTTCTGTAGCTCTGCAGGTGCTCAGTGTGTTGTGCTCTCTCTCATTTCTTTTCTTGGCTGTTCAAAAGCAGCTGGAGGAAAAGGCAGAATACACCTTGAAATCTTGCAAGGTATTTCCCATAAAAACATAGGTACAAATTGCACAAAAGGGAACAGAATTGGGCTGATAGTAACTAAAAGTCACTGTTAAAAGGCTTCAGAAGTCTTAGACCGACAACATCCTGTGTTTCTCAAAGCTGAGATGTGTTTTTCTACCTTGTGCACCAGGGGAGGTCATTCCTGGTGCTGTGGGGCCCAGCCTAACCATCCCATTTTCCCTGACAGTTGCACTATAAAGTCCCTTCAGCGACGTCACGTCTGCATCAGCCGCCTGGAGAGGCCTCAGAACTGGGGGGAGAACTCGTGTGAAGTCAGATTTGTCATCCTGGTCCTGGCTCCCCCCAAGATGGTGAGTTTTGTCTTCTTGCTCCAGAGCTTTGGGTGGTTCTCCTGAGTTCGCTTTTCCTCGGTCTCCTCCAAGGGTTAATAAATGTTGTTTTTAAAACACAAGGGGATGTGGAAAAGCCTGAGGTCTTCTCAGCAGCTGTCAAAGATGATTTCTCCTGTTGGTGAGGGCTGGATTAGTGGGCTGTGTCCTTGTCTCGTGGCCTGTGTCCTGATGGGGAGGAGAGCACTGTGCAGTCCCCACACACACCTGGCATGCCCTTAACACATGGATTCCCCTCTCCAGCTGCAGCTGCTATTTTCAGAGCTAAGAAATGCAGTTCCTTGCTAAGGTCAAGCTTTTGAAAGGCCCTTGTCAGTCCACTGCAAAGTCTGGGTTGCTTCCCAACGAACTTCCCTGATGGGGCTGACATTTACCCTGCACCTGTGGCTGCAGCAGCTGCGGGTGATGGAGCCAAGAGGAAGAAGATTCTTTTTTGAGCTCTGTTGCGGTGAGGCTGAGACTTTCTGGGTGCTTTTAAGGTCAGCCTGTCCCTGAGGCCCTTTGGGATGTGTTTTCAGAGCTTTTAGCACTTGAAACAACAGAAGCTTGCTCAGGTTCTGGTTTTTTGGTGTAGACAACACATTTACTGCAATCAGAATATCCTGAGCTGGAAGGGACCCACAAGGGATCATCCAAGTCTGACTCTGATATCTTGGGGTGCATCAAGGTTAATTGGGGATCACCATCCTGTCTTCCTAGAAAGCACTGGCCTGACCAAGGTGGTTCTTCCAGCTGAAGGCTGAATGGTTCAAAGCTCAAGACCTTTTCACACTCCAGCTGGCTGTTTACACCTTGGGGCTGCTGGGCCTGTGCTCCTGGGAGGTGCTGGAGAGGTTGGGGACCTTTTGTGGGACAGGATGTGTCCTGATTCAATTTCCTGCTCTTCAGTGCTATCTGTGTGACCTTGGGACCTGCAGGTCTGGCCCGTCTCCTCCCGCCCTTCGCCACCACCCTCGTGCAAATGGGAATACTGGTGTTTCCTTCTTTCCCAGCATTTCTGGCAGGTCTTTCCCCAACTGATGCTTTTGGCATGGACCTCGAAGCCAACAGGCTGAAAACATATTGATGTTCCTTGTGCAGAGCAGGAGGGAGAGCAGCTGGAGCTGCGTGCAGCTCCATGGATCTCTCCCTCATTGTTATCTGGGGCCAGCTACGTGCGGAGCACCCGGCGAACGGCTCCGCATCCGCTCCCATCCCGGGGGTTTGCACTTCCAGTGGTCAGCATCAAATGAAGGGAAGGGAGTGGAGGCCAACAGGGCTTGCACTTGCCAAGGTGCTTTTTTATTTGAAATGGGTTGGTGGAGCCAGCCCCGAGTGCGCATTTCTGGTGCAGCAGTTAAAATAATTAACCTGCTGACAGCGCCGCGTTCAGCGGGCCTTGCTCTGCAGAGGGGGAGAAAAGGCCACAAAATTGTGCTGGGAATTCAGGTCCTTGGCCTTGCTGATATGGAGGATGGAAAAAATTAGAGTTTTCTTGCAAATATCTGTCCTCTCTAAACTGTTTATCTCCCTGGGAAGGGAGAAATGGGAAGAGTGTTGGGAATGTTGAAGCAGTCCTTGCAGCATCCGGCCCAAGGGTTGCTGCTGCTTAGAGGTGAAAGGTGGTGCCTCCCCTGTGATGGCAAATCCAGGCTGGTTCCCAGACTCTGAGAGCAGGTTCCAGGGGAAATCCTTCACTTCAATCCAAACCTCTCCCTTAAACCAAGCGTGCCCTAGTGAGTGTTTGAAGGGAGTGTTTGAAGGTGATGGAATCCCAGAATGGTTTGGCTTGGGAGGGACATTTAAGACAATCTCATTCCAACCCCCTGCCATGAGCAGGGACACCTTCCACTATCCCAGGTTGCTCCAAGCCCCATCCAACCTTGCCTTGGACACTCCAGGGATGGGCCATCCATAATTTCTCGAGGGTGATGTGAGTGATGGAGGAAGTGCAGCGTTAGCAATGGCTCTGGGAGCAGCTCAGTGCCACCCACGGCTGCGCCACCCACGCTGAGTTATTTGCTTGTGTTCATGGAGAAACGGTTCATCTGTTCACTTGTGAATCATGAGAAGCAATTGGGATCAATCACAGATGCTCACTCTTCTTTTCACTGCAGTGTGAGGAGCTTGGAGCCTCTCCAGGGCTGGGAAGGGGGGAGTGTTTGGGTGTCTTCTGCATGATAAGTGTGGAGTGTAGAGGAGGTGGGTGGGTTAAACTTGGCATCAGGGGAGCTTTTAATGAGCTGTGGTTCTGTGTAACTTGGCTTTGGCAAGTGTGTTACCTGTCACAGCAGGAGAAGGTGAGCAGGTCAGGGCTTGGAGAGCTTAGATTTAGTGGGGTTGTGCAGGGATGGGGAGCTCAGCCTCCTTTGCTCTTCCTTTTGTATTTAATTTCCAAGGTGCTTGGAGCACTAGGAAGGCAGGCTTGGATTCTGCTGAAAGCTGGACCCCCTAAGATCAGGCTTGTGTCTCAAAGAAATCTGAAATCCTGAAAATCAGCACTTTTTTCATGTCTGCAAGTCTGCTGTCCCTTTCAAACATTTAGTGAAGGCAAACAGGAGCTGCCTGTGTGTGTGCTCAGCTGCTTTTTCCCATCCTTTCCTCTGTGCCAGTGGTTACTTGAGCTGAGAGCTCTCAGTCTCCACTTGTGCTGCCATAACTGCCCCAGAGTGGCCAAGTGAACTGAGTTTTAATGCCCAGAAAATAGGAATGAGATGAGCACAATAATCTCAGTCCTTCAGTACCTGCAGGAACCTTGGCCTAGAGCACCTTTCCACCCCAGGAGCAGCAATGCTGAGGTGCTGTAAGATGGCACAGACTTTAGTTTTTTCAAAACTTCTGGTTCTGAAGGGAAACCAGGGGTGAAATGCAAGCTCAGCATGATTCAGCTTTGGATTGAGTTCTGGGAAGTTGATCAAGTAGAGATCGATCAGGGCTGCTGGGCAGGAGCTGTGTTGATGTCTCCACAGGATTCTGCTGTGGTTGTGTGTTCATCT
The DNA here is from genome assembly GCA_013400955.1 of Drymodes brunneopygia. Classification (NCBI taxonomy): domain Eukaryota; kingdom Metazoa; phylum Chordata; class Aves; order Passeriformes; family Petroicidae; genus Drymodes; species Drymodes brunneopygia. The sequence continues at coordinate 90,019 of VZTZ01032123.1, read as the reverse complement.
GCAACAACTTCCACATTTGGCCTCCTCCCTCAGGTCTCTCTGGGATCCTGGGAGCCAGGCAGGTTCCTCTTCAGAGGGTTAAATGATGGGGTTTACCTTTCAGAAGTGAAACAAAATCTGTTTAAAAGCACTTTTTCTGTCTTTTTTTTTTTTTTTTTTTCCCCATGCTCAGAAAAGCACCAAAACAGCCACAGAAGTGGGCAGGACCTTTGCCACGATGTTTTCAGACATAACCTTCAGGCAGAAACTGCTGGAAACCAAAACTGAGGAGGAGTTCAAGGAGGCCTTGGTGCACCAACGCCACTTGCTGACCGTGGCCAACCAGAGACCCTCAGGGCTGAGCGAGGGGCACAAGTCACAGGGTAACAAACCCCTCAAGGTAAGCCTTGGCCACCACCTCTGCCACACTCCAAATGCATCAATCCAAGGGGATTTGGGGTGAGGAAGTGAACACTTGAAGCCAGTGGATGCAGCAGCATTCCCAGCACCGACGTTTCCCCAAAATTCTGCTGTGTGCAATGCACCTTCCTCTGCTTCTGCTGTAAATCTCCAAAAAAAAACCCACTTCAAAGAGGCAGGTGCTGAAGGGCTGCAGAACCAGAAATGGTTACAGGAGTTTGATTGCAGATGCTTAGTCCAGGGTAGGATTAATGGATCACTGCTCCTTGTCAGTCCAAGGTACTTAATCCTTACAATCAGAAGGCTCTGAAGGAAGCTGCTGCTTGTCTTTCCTGCAGCCAAAAGCTTTCTTGGCCATCTCCGCACGGTAATTTCACTTAAAAGTTGCCTGTCAGTATTTGGCCTCAATTCCCCCTGTTTGATCTGCAGCTCTGTAAAACATTACTTGCTTTGTACTTTGAAAGTTCGAGGGAAATGCTGTAACTCAGCTTTCCTTGCTGGAATTTCCTGTGTGTTGGTCATTGCTTTGTTTTTCCGTTCCCAAATCCATTCTTTAGGCAGACAGCATACCTGAAAAACAAACTGTGCCATCTCCACTTGTGCTGCTCCTGTCCCTGCATTACAAATAACCCCAAAAGCTTTGGGTTGCTTGCAGTGCAGGAGCTGCTTCACTTATCACTTTTTTTTTTTCCCCCCTGGAATAGATTTAAAGGGTTTGATCTGCACATCTGGAAATGAGCAAAGCTCATGTTTTTCCTGCAGAATCCCCTTGCTTATAGGTAGTGCTTTGAACTCTGTTAGACCCCATACCTGCTCTTAACTTTGCAGAACAAGTCCTGAAATCCTCTTTAAACCCAGGTCGTGCAAGGCAGGGATATTTGAAGTAGTAATTTAGGTAAAACAGGTTTAACCCTTTACACCTGGCCTTTCAAAGGGGTTTTTCTTAGAGCAGTTGAAGTGTCTGGTTCTGCCTTTTACTAAAAATAGCAAAAAAAACCACCTCCAGAGGGTTTTCTGCTCTGTGGTTTGGTGAGGAGGGCTGGATGAGACACTGAGCTTGTAGCTGTTGGCCCTGAGACTGGAGATTCCTGCTGGCCTGCTTGGAAAAGCAGCCTTGGCCAGGCAGAATCCTGATTTCTCCAAGCCACTGCTGTTGAGAGTGACACTTCTTCCTTCAGCTCTTGCTTTTGGCATTGACAGCTGTAGGCCTGGGTTTGCTGAACTGTTTGTTTTGTTAAAACCATTTTATCCTTGAGCTCTTGGGAGATGCAGCCTCTGTATCCCTACTTTGCCCTGCCAGCACAGAGAGCTGGGGTGGAGATTTTCTGGCAAGCCAAGGTTTGCCTGGAGAAGTGAGCTTGATTTGAGCCCCTGGGCTGGATTCCTCAGAGCCACCTCCAACATCTCCTCCCCTTGTGGAGAGGAAGCATTTAATACAAGCACAAACCCATGTGAGACCAGGAGTGGAATTTCAACCTGTCAGCCACCCCCAGAGAAATAAATACCCTCGTTGGAGCCTAAGTGAGCTCTCAGGAAGGTGCAAAATCTCTGGGTGACATGAAAAATCTGGCCTTTTGAGTCCTGCAGTGATGGGAGAGGAAACAGGCCTTAAATTGTGTGTGAGTGGGATTTTTGCAAGTGCTTGTTTTCACCTCTGCTGAAATCCTGAGGGGGATGTGCCAGTCACATTCCCTGCTGTGCCCACAGCACCGTCGCTCTGCCTTGGCTCATCTCGGGGGATTATTTAGGCAAGGCTATGTACTCAATCATAATTAAGCCAGCCTGAAATCCTCTTGTTTACTGAGGCATCTAATTGGGAATTTGTTCATGGAGGAGCCCCTCACAGCTGTGATGTTTTTCTGGCTGTGATTTTGTGTCCTGGGTGGATTTACTGAGGGGGGTTGTGTGTGTTCAGCATCAGCAGGAGGGAGGATAAGAGAGGATGGAGTATTTTTGCACAGACTCGTGTCCCTGATCATTGTAAAATACTCCTGCAGCCCCCCAGTACTTTTGGGGAGGGCCTGAGGAAGGGTCAGAGTTGTTGGAGCAGAATTTTTTCTGTTTGGCTTTGGAGCTACTGAGTCCTGGCTTAGCCTCTTCCTCTAACCCAAATAATGGCAAGAAGCTTGGAGGGATTTGTAGAAGGAAAAGTGGAAAAATTCATGAACTTCATCTGTTTGGATAGGTTGGGGGATAAAAGCAGAACCAGAAAGGGCTGTAACTTTGGAGGCCAGTAAACATGGTCTACAATTTCTATTTTTTAATCTTTTGTGACTCAATCTTTTAGCAGCCTTCTACTGGAGGGAGGGCTGGAGAGGGACTTCCTGCAAGGGCGTGGGGTGACAGGAGAAGGGGGAATGGCATTGAGCTCAGAGAGGTAGATTTGGATGGGATTTTGGGAAGAAATCCTTCCCTGTGAGGGTGGTGAGGCACAGGTTGCCCAGAGAAGCTGTGGCTGCCCCTGGATCCCTGGAATTGTCCAAGGCCAGGAACAACCTGGGATAGTGGGAGGTGTCCCTGCCCATGGCAGGGCTGGGACTGGTTGAGTTTTAAGGTCCCTTCCAACTCAAATCCTTCTGTGACTTTGTGAATTCTCTGGTGCAGCCTCAGGTTGAGTCTGAGGGGTGGGAAAGCAGAGAGGAAAGCTCACAGGAGGATCAGCCCAACAGAAGGAACAGCTTTTCCTACTGAGGATGTTCCACTGACACCCCCTCCCCTCATTTCACAGCCCCACACACAAGAATTAAGTGCATGAAGGGATCTTGGGGAGTCTCAAACATAACCCTCGTGCCTTGTGGGATGAGTTAGGCAGGGCTTTCCTCCCCTGCACACTCGCAGCTGCTTGGAACAGGTTTTGTCCTCCCCAGAGCCCCCTCCCTGCTGCCCCAGGGCAGGAGCAGCCGTGCTCCTCCTTCCCTGGAAGATGAGACACCCCGAGCATCCTTTTCCCCGTTCTCACTGCAGCATGATAAGTAAACATCCCAGTCTGAGGCTATTGTGATTCTCTGGCTGACTCATGCCTTCAGGAATCTCTTTCTGGGGGGAAAAATTAAATTGCTTTTCGAGTGCATCTGGCTTTGATGTCCAGCTCTGTCACCAGATACGGCTGGAATGCAGAGATTTTTCAGAAATTGCTGAAAATGCAGATGTTTTGCTGGTGTCTGCTGGCAAAACATCTGTCTGCTCATCCTGATTGTTCAGGTTAGAGTTGAAACTGTCCTAAGGTTCAAAAAGTCCTGCAGGTGTATTGACAAATTGCAGCAGAATAGATTTGAACTGCTGAAATCTGAGCTGATGCAGTCACTGACAAAGGAGCTGATCCTCTTGAGGTACTTCTTGCACCCCAAATCCCAGTTCATTCCTTCTAAAGGAGAAGATTCCCTTCTTTATTTAGTTTGTGGTTCTGATTTTCCAGGTGCTGCAAACAGGTGAGTGCCAGGAGGGAAGGCAGAGCTGTGTGTAGCCCAATAAATGAGCACTGAAGTGTCAATCCTTTCTAAAGCAATCATTTTTATCAGTTTCTACACGTACCAGCCAAAGCAAGAGCTCCCTGCTGCTTTGAGATGATCTGTTGGTGTAAATTTTGTGTCTGTGATTTTTATTTCCCCCTTTACACTCCCTAGCAGAGGTTATAACTCTTCTGTGCCTGGTTCTGCAACAAATGCACGAAATGTTTTAGTTGAGGCAGCTGGGGTTGTTATCACTGCATAAAGGTGCATTTGATTTTCAGAGTGGTTTGTGTGCTCTGAGAACGACAGGGAGAAATCTGACAGGTGCCTCATTTGTAAGTGTTGCCTACCCTGACGCTTTCCATGTGCTTTCCATAAGGAAGGAGTTGTGAGGATTGCGAGGCTGAGAGTCAACAGCAGCTGTCACATATTCCTGACAAGCTCCTCACTGCCTGTAGATCCTGTCAGCAATCCCACTGCACCTTGCAGGCCCCCAAACCAGGAATAAAAGGGAACATGGTGGATTTTTGGAACCCTTCCCCAGTGTTTTTAATTGTCTTTTAACGGGTAGAAATGACGGCTCGGTTGTGTGGGTTTGTTCCAGCTTTTTCCCTGTTGATGGAGTTTGAGGTGCAGACAGCCTGAATTTCCTCACATCTCTTTGAGGTCTCCCTTAGCCATGGCAGTGCCAAGGAAGGAGCACTTGCTGGGGATCTTCTTTCAGAAGCTTCACATGGATTTGGGGAATTTTTGTGCTGGCATCTAAAGGCAAAGTTGTCTGGAGGGAAGGGCAAGGCACCTCTGATGTGTTTAACCCCAGGGCACCCAAGGTCTGATCCTTCCCAGTGGATCTTCAGCTCCCTCACCTGCAAAACAGGGATGAAGATAGGGATGGGAGGGGGGAAAAGGGAAGGAAGGGAGGAAAACAGGGTGGTCTGGGGGATTTTCTCCTTTACAATGCTGTGAGGTTATAAATCGAATCCCAGCGAGTTTATTTTTATTACCGTGACAAGATGGGATTTGAATGCCCTATTCAAAACGAGCCCTCTCGCTCCTATCGGGGTTGAATAAGGAGCTTAATCTCTTTAACAATGCACGAGCCTGCACACTGACACAGCACTTCCTTCCTTTCTTCAGCTGCACGACTTTCTCAGTGTTGGCAAGGGGATTTCTGATGACATTGCACGAAGATTCCCAGTGTACGCGCTGGACTTCACCGATGGTACGTTGGCCAATGTTTATGGGAGCTCTGCCCTGATTGGGGATTTTTTTTTTTTTTTTTTCTGCTGTGATGTCCTGTTTACAATGTGTGCTTTGATACGTGTGACAGCTCTCCTGTCCCTTGTTTCAAAGGGTGTTTTGGCAAAAGCCTGTGAATGGGCAGCGTGGAGCACTCTGAGATGAGGCTCCTGCAGCGTTTCCTTAATGAAGGTGCTGGCTGCGCCCGGCTGAGGGTTTTAATTTTTATTAAGCGGTGATTAAATGGATCGATTATTATTATCAGATCAGCTCCTCGCAATCTAATTAGTCAGCACTGGCCTGACAGGCCCTTTCTGCTGCCTCTACACTAATTATAGTGATGCTGTGGGAGTTGAGAAGGCTTCAACAAAATGCGAGCTGCGGTAACTTCAGCCCCGTGTTGTGAAAAACAGGATACGGCTCGTCCGCTGCCGCCCCATCACAGGAGCAGCTCTCAGTGTTTGTTGTGAGCCTCAGCTTTTGGGCTTCGTGCAGCTCCCACTGTGGTGGCCTTGGGGTTTTTTTTAGAGTTGTTTTCTCCCCTTTCACTCGCAGGCTTTCACTTTCTTGAAGGCTGGGAGGAGTCTTTGGGGCAAAGCTGTGTTGCAGAGCCCCGGCCTGACGTGGAAATGTGTTCCTTGCAGCTTGTTGGGGAGCTGGTTCATATATTCAATATCATACCCAGGAAGTTTGGATAAAACAGAGAATTAAAGTGTAGGCAGGGAGAACCTCAGAGATTTATCAGATAAACCAGGAATTTATCCCTTCCTGCTGGTAAATCCACCTTAGCTCAAGCCTGTGTCCCGGCCTTCCTCAATGCATGAGTGCTGTGAAGGCTCATGAGATGAGGGATCTTACTTGGATTAGGCATAAAAAAAACCAAGATGCCCCCCCAAACCCCAATTTTGAGAGTCTTTTGTTGCAAAACCACCTTCCACAGGCAGCTGAAGCTTCAGAGAAGCATGGCCAAAGCTGTGGATGTGTGTCCTCACTCCCTTCCAGCCAGCAGAGGAATGTGGATGAGATGCTGCCTTAGCACAGGGGTTGAGTGCTGGCTGCTTTCTCCACTGCTGGGATGAAACTTCTCAGGAGACTCAGTGTGCTGGGAGGGCTAATGCTGATTTCTCTGGGGATTTGAGGGTGTGTTGAGGAGGACAGAGGATATTAAATGATTTTCATGGGGAGCAGCAAGGAATGTGATAAAACAGAAACATTAATTTTTGGCAAGAGCATCACTGGTCTCAGGTCTGGCAGGGCACTTCAGCTCCTAAGCTGGACACTTCATCCCTTTGGCTGTTGCTTTCTAGAGCTGTCAGAGGCTCATTTTTCATTATAAAGGGATATTGAAGCACTTGAGAAGGGAAGTGCTGCAGAACTTGGAGACCCATGTTCACAGCAGTGTCTGCTGTGCCTGTCTGAGCACAGCAGGCACAAAACCAACAGATTTTGGTGCTGCAGCCAGTTCTGGCTGTCAGCAGATTTGAAAATCCCTTTCAGGGTCCATGTTGTGGCTCTGAGTGCATCCAGATGACCCCGTGGGTACTGCCTCAGCCCTGGGCTCTTGGCTGTGAGCTCTGCCAGCTTTGCACACATTGATGCACAGAATTTTGTCCCAAAATTGGGATAAAATGCAACCACAGGTTGAAGAGTGTCAGTGTTTTGTTATAAGGCTTCTGGAGAGTGGAAAAGAGCCCAGTGAAACTCCAGAACTACTTCAGCTCAAATGGGAGGTTCTCACCTTAGGAGCAGTTGTGCCCTTTTAATAGGATATGGGGAAAAGGGGACTTTCCAAAAAACACTGTCTATTAGTATGGCCATTTCTTCCCAGAAACCAGAAATGAGGATGAATTCTTGAAGGAAACTGCTTGAAATGAAAAGCAGATGGAGCATGAAGCATCTGCCATAAACCAGTGAGAGCGAAGGTGATCAGGAATGTGGAATTCCTGGAGCATCTCAAAGCAGTGGTGCATCAGAACATGAGGGATTTGAGCTATCCCCAGTGTCTGCACTCCAGACAGCCACATGTGCACCATCAAAGAGCTCTGAAGTTACAAAGATGCTGGGTTTTGAGTGGTTGGAGTCTCTAAATCCTCAATCTGAGCAGCGTCCCGGGGTTTGGGGTGAGACAGATAAACCCATCAGGGGCAGGGTGATAAATAATGAGGCTTTTGTAGGACCAGCAGATCTTTGGCCAGTTGGAGTTTTGTGGGATTGGTGCTCTCTTCACACACTGCACAAATTATCCTTAAAGGAATAGTCTTTCTCTTTTATTTTTTTTCCTTTTTACTCCAGATTAGGAACTTGTCAACTTTGTTTTGTGGCAAAGTCTTGTGCATTTTCCTGAACGTCCAAGGGTCAAGGAAGAGTTTTCTAAACTTTTGCTCCAGGATTTTGGTGATAAAGATGGCTTGTAATAGATCTCTTCCAGCAGGAGCATCTGGAGATGAATAATTGGGTTCTGCTGAGCCTGAGAGCTCCTGTAGTTTCCCTTTAAATTGGAATTTACTCCATTTGGCATTGTGACCTTTGTGTGGAGGATTCTATCTTAAAAAACAGTGTGACTCCGTCCTGATCCTGTCAAATTGGCTCAAAGCACTTGTGGATCAATTTTATTACTCTTTAAGACTCAAACTGTAGGAGCTTCCAGAAGTTTCTTTATGTTGAGGCTGCTTTGAGTGAAAGGGGATTCAGCCTGGGCTCAGATACAGAATTTCTGAAACTCCTGGAAGCTGCTGTCCTCACTCTTCAATGTGATATTTTCTGCTACAACACAGAGGAAAAAACACAAACACAGTGCCTGAAGTGCCCAGTGGGAAATTTGAGGTGCCTGAGATTTTGATGGTGAGCTTTGATGCTGTGTTCTTACATATCCATATCCCTCCACCTCCTGGGGAGGGAAAATGAGGGAAAAAGAGGAGAAATGAGGCTTTTTCTGTCTCTCCCTGTTTTTCTGGGCCTGTGTCTTTTGTCCATGGCTGTGGTGGGTGGAAATGTGGATTTCTCCCTGTCCTTGGTCCTGCAGAGGGTCCCTAAGCAGCTCCTGAGTTGTGCTGGCAGCATCCTTGGGATTTGCTGTGGTGTTTTGCGGGATGGAGATCTCCAAAGCTCCCTGTGGTGTGGGCATGCTTCCATGGAAGGCTTGAAAACATTGGGAAAATGGGATTTGAAAGGGAACTTTGGTCTTGTTGGGCTGCCTAAGGTAGCTCAGGGCTCAAACCTTGACCTGAACCCAGAGCTGAAATGTTGTCCATGGTTTGGTTTTGACGTGTGCCAAATCCTCAGCGTCTTTCCTGCCTGCTTGCTTTGGCCACCTTGTCTGGCAGGGTTCCATCCCTGAGGAAGGAGGGGAAATCAAGGGATTGCAGAGAAGCTTTTCCCCTTCCCTTCCAAGCTCCTGCACCCCTCTGCAGCCCTTCATCCCTAAATACCACCTGGGTACCAAATAATATCCTGAACTTGTCGTGATTCCCCTAAATATGGTGGTTTTTTGGGGTCTCTTTGTGTCAGTGCTGGATGGGGATGTTCTAAAGATGCATAAAAACATCATGTTTTGTCTGTGGAGGTTTCCTTCCAAGAGACCCAGGATTTCCTGGGAAATGGGCTGAAGGAAGTGAGATGGGAAGGGAAAGGTCTGAGCCTTAATCTGATTTTTCATGGCTCTGTGCTCTCAGCATATGCTTGGCTTCTGCTCCAAGCTCCCTGAGTGGATTTCCTTTTCCAGTTGAATTCTTAGTCCAACTTGTCCTGTGATTTGCTCTTCACAGGACTTCAGGGAAGATTCATCTTCACAACACTGGGCAGAATCCAGAAGCCATCAGGAAAAATGAAAGCCCAGCTTGAGGGCATTAGGAGAAGTTTGTAATTATGAGTTTTACAGTGCTTTTAATATCAAAAAGCAATATTTTTAAAAATTAGGGCTTTAATAAACACATCCTTGCTGCTGAGCTGCAAGTCAGTGTAATTAAACTTTCTTTGCATGGCATATTTCAGAGAATTGGGAAGAAACTTTAACAGCCAGTTCAGAGAATGTCCATCAGATGTGATTTGGATTTAATAAATGTACAATTAATTGACTTCAGGAGCTGTAAAGCCAGTTTTTAGGACTGCTGGTTATTAACTTACTGCTGTGGAATCCCAAGCAAAGTGAGGGCAGAATTGCTGCAGTTTCCCCTGGAACTGCAACCTTGCCTTTACAAACTGTGACATTTCAGAAATCCAAGCAGGTAAAATGGAGCTGTCACGTTGATGAACATAATTGCTCCCCATTCCAGTGTGTAGCTATACCTTAATTTCAGGGGATTGCTCCTGTAATGATCAGCTACTCAAACTCCACAGCTGGACCAAGAGTTGATTTTTCTGCTCTGAATTTCCGTGGTGCAGCTGGAGTGACACATTTTTCAGTGGCTTTATGAGCCTGTCACAGCTGAAATGCCACCCTAAAGCAGCTCACCTTGTTCTGAACGTAGCCACGGGCTGCAAAACATCCTGAAAATGTTCCCCAGGTGTTGGCTTTTTAAAAGGCAGAAAGGTGGATTGTGGTTCGTGCTGGATTTCAGTGTCTGTGGCAGGTGGATCTGTGCAAGGGGAGGCGATGTTTGGTCGTGACTGCAATTAAAGGGTGAGCAATCAGCTTTGGGAAGGAGTGTGTTTAATTTGCTGTAATTATTGTCTCCGTTACAGAGTGAATTTCACTGCCCACCACAAGGATTCTTGATCCTAGAATCTTACCTGGCTGATTATGGATTAAAGAAAGTGCTGGAAGTCTTGGACCCAGCCAGGATTAATCACAGAATCATTAAAATTGGGAAAAACCTCCAAGATTGAGTCCAAGCTGTGCCAAATCCCCACCTTGTCACCAGCCCAGGGCACCGAGTGCCACCTCCAGTCCTTCCTTGGACACCTCCAGAGATGGGCACTCCCTGCCCCTCTGGGCAACCCATTCCAGTGTTTCACAGCCCTTTCCATGAGGAAATTCCTCCTGATGTCCAGCTGAACCTCCCCTGGTGCAGCTTGAGGCCGTGTCCTTATGCACAAGGACCTCCTTGACCAGCAAGGGCTCCTTTGCCAGGACTGGAGCTGAAAATGAGCTTTTGTGATGCCCTTCAAGGCTTCTTCCTTCTGCCCTCTCATATTATGGTTTAACTACCTTGAACCTTTAAAAAAACAAAATAATTTGCTTCTCTGGACCAGGTTGATCTTTCAGCAATGATTTCAAGGCTTCCAGGCATCACTACCCCTGACCTTTCATATTGGAAAGTCTCCCTTGTCCAAAAAGCAATATTTTGGAGTGTCAGAGAATCCTCTGAGCCAGGGTGTGACCGTGTCTCCTCATGGAACCACCCCTCAGAGTCCTGTTTGTCCTGCCAAACCCTTCCTTTTTCTCCAAAGGCAGTTTGGAGTGTGAGGTGGGAGCCTGCAGCTGTTGGACTCAGGATCATGGGGAGTTCTCATCTGGGAGGATTCAATTCCAGGCCCTTTGGGCTGCCAGCAGTGGTCAGGAATGTGACCTGTGGTTTCTGAAGCTTCCCAATAAATGGGAAGGAATTTGCCTGGGAACAGCTGGTCCGATGACTCCCCGAAGGTCAAGCTCATATTTGCATGCTTGAGATGTCTCTTGTCAGGTTTTTAGCCTCAAATTTGAGGATGCTGAGCATCAGAAGTGCTGTTTGTGTCTGCTCCTCTCCTGTCTGCCAGCAGGCCCCTCACAAGGTGTCCTTTATTCAGGTTCATTACACATCACCTTGGATTTTTGGGTTTTTACACCCTCCTCCCATCCTTATCTGTGCCCTGCAAATGGTGCAGAAAGCAGATGTTAGATAAGATCCCGAAGTCATTCAGAGATTTTTGTTCTTTTCACTCCACTGATGGAGGTTTTCAGTGTGGCACCAATAACCTCCAAAGCCAAGCCCTCCCTTATCTGATCCAGCTCATTGGATTTTCCCTCTCTCAGCAAGGGGCTGGTGCTGCAAAAGCTCAGAATGGGCATTTGGGAGCTCAGGGCAGATTCCTTGTGTGGGAATTCTCTGCTCTGGAGCCTTCCAGAAGGGGAATTGGGCAGCTCTAAGCTCTTCAGAAGAAGAGCACCATCAAGGATGGTGGCCCAGGCAGGCTGGAGGCTGAGGAGACTTTTCTCCAGCACATCCTCTCTGTCCTGTGGAAAAACTTGTGTTCTCCTGGAGCAATATCAGCTGCTGTCATCTCATCCTTTCTCCTGTGCATCCCCAGTGAGCTCATATCAACATCAGCCTGAAAACAGGAAGGGGAAGGGAAGCTACTTCAGAGGCTCTTAAATTCATATTCTGACACTTTAATTCTCTTTCTGGCTGCTCTGTGCTTTGGCCTGGGGTGGTTTTTTCCGATGGAGATGAGAGGGGGGTGAGTGGATGGAAAAGAGAGAGGTTGTTCTTTCAGCAGGGCCTGTTCAATCTCAGCCTCGCCATTCCTGACCTCTGGGGCTCTTTGTTTTTGGGTCCTGCTGCCATTTTTTGGCTCAGGGTAGCATTTTATTGATTCAAACCTACAGCCTTAGGCTTCTGTCTAAGGAAAAATGAAGTGCTTCATGTTTTCCTGCCCAAGACAAGAGTAGGGAAGACAAGAGATCATCATGAAGCTCATTAGGGGCACAGTCCAGAATGGCTGAAAAGTTGGTGTTTAAAAAGCAGGATATGGGGGTTTATGAGCCCTAAAGTTACAGTTTCTGCCTTGATCCTCTTCCAAGCTTTGGGGACTGGCAAGACTGAGTAAAAGGCTTCTTGTATTTCCTGTTTTGCTGATGTCAGAAATGTCTGGTGGCAATTTTGGTGCCGCTTCTGGTCACAGGTGAGCAAAAGTGTGGCTGTGAGAAATCAAATGTTAACAATTCAGTTCCATGTTCAAAGTGAGGACTGAATTTCTACTTTTTCTCAACATGGAAAGAGCTGATGGTGCCTGTGGCTGCTGTGAGAAGGTTTTCAGTGCTTTACCAACTTGATTTTTGTTGTGCTCTGCCCCAGGTATTATTGGGAACAACAAAGCTATAGGAAAATACATCACGACCATGATCTTCCTGTACTTTGCTTGCCTCCTTCCATCCATTGCCTTTGGGTCCCTCAATGATGAAAATACCCGAGGAGCCATTGGTGAGTTCATCAGTTTTGTGCTGCTTAAATTTATCCCTTTTGGGCCTTTGATTCTGGGTTTTCAAAATGTGGTTCTGGTCGCAGAAAGTTCTGATGGTTTTATTTGCAAGGGGAAAACAAACCCAAAAGCAACCTCCCCTGCAAGGCTGGAGGCTGAGGAGACTAATCCTGAAGTATTTTTGATTTTTTTTTGCAGAAAAAAATCCTGAAGGATTGTTTGCTAATTAAGTTCATGACTTTTGTAGAAAACCAGGAAAACTGAACACTGCTTTGGGTGGTATCATGTGACTTGGACTGATACAGATGTATGCTACTGTATTTTGGAATTATGCTGACTTGCTGTCATTATCTGCACATTTGTCTTTGGTACAAGCTTGACCTGGATTTGATTGCCAGTATCCAAATCCCTGGGCTAGAGCTAAATATCATCCTTGATCCCAGTTGTAGAAGCAGTTCATGCTGCAGTCACAGTTTAAATCCTGCCCTGAAGGCCTCCACGAACACTGCTTGTGTCTTATAGCTGTTTGAAAGAAAATAAATCTATTAAAAACTATATCTCAATAGGTTTTTATATAACATAAATACATATATAACTGTGCATATAAATATAACAATGCACAGAAAAAAAATCCCAGAATCCACCAACGAGCTGAACATCTGGAAGCCTAAATTATGGGTACGAATAAAGGCTCACTTTTTGATTTAACAGTGAGTTACCTCTGTAATCTTTAAACATTTCTCCTGCTCATTGGTGGTTGGTTTCTCTGCCCTGTGGATGCTCCTGGCTGAGGGAGGGGTTGACCCAAATCCCTGTTTTTGGTTCCAGACGTGCGGAAGACAATCTTTGGGCAGTGCATTGGGGGGCTGCTCTACGCCCTCTTCTCGGGGCAGCCCCTGGTGGTGCTGCTGACCACAGCTCCCCTGGCCATCTACATCAATGGTGAGTCTGCTCCAGGGGAATGAGGGATTGCAGCTTTGGGGACAGCTTTGGACAGCTTGAGTTGTGTTTCTTTGATAAATTCATATTTAAGGGCTGCTGTCAGGGAGAGGTTCTCTCCCAGAGGGTGGTGGGGTGCTGGAACAGGATCCCCTGGGAAGTGACAGGGCTCAAAGTCAAGAAGTGCTTGGACAAGGGATTGTTGGGGTGTCCTGTGCAGGGCCAGGAGTTGGATTGATGAAACCCAAAAAACTTTGTCTCAAGCTGGTTGAACACAACCACGTGAGAAAACCATTAATGAATCAGATTTCCTCACTGAAGCTGAAGAAATGCTTATTTTCATGAAGTTGTTTCCTCTGCAAAATGATTTCTTCAGAGAAACAACTTGAACTAAACCAGGAGTTGGTCTCCATGATCCCTCGGGGTCTCTTCCAGCTCTGGATGTTCTGGGATTCTCCAAAACTTGAATCAAATTCCTCCCCTTTCCATCATCAACAGAATCAGAATATCCTAAGTTGAAAGGGACCCACAGTGATCATCGAGACCAACTCCTGGTTTAGCTCAAGTTGTTTTTCTATAGAAATAATTTTGCAGAGAAAAAACTTCATGAAAATAAGCATTTCTTCAGCTTCAGTGAGGAAATCCATTTCATTAATGCTTTTCTCACGTTGCTGTGTTTAACCAGCTTGAGACAAAGTTTTTTGGGTTTATTTGTTTTTTTTTTTTTTTAATTGATGTTTTAAGGTATGGTCAGCAGCTCCAGGTAGTAGAAGCTGATTTTAGTGAAGCAGAGATCAACCACAGGAACAAGCTCAGTATCTGTGGGGATAATCAGAGGATGGGCTATGACCAGCTGGAAAAAGCAGCTGTGAGACCCCGTGCTCAACAGCATCCCAAAATATCAACGAGAGCAAACCCCAACAGCTTTTGTGGCCTCAATCCCTGGGAAAGATGCTTTGAGCAGTGGAGGGGGGAATATTTTTCCAAGTGCCTCTCCCCATTTCTAGTGATGGAACAGTTTGTGTCGGTCCAGTGTCCCTCTGGAAGTGCAGGAATATGGATTTAATGGGATCTGGGATAAATACAAGTCTTGAAATTGGTTCTTTTTGGTGTGGAGCTGCTGGGAATCCCTGGGTGGCAGTGGCAGGAGTTGGTTGTGACACAGGAATGCTTGATTTTTGCAGTCATCCGAGGGATCTGTGACGACTACAACTTGGATTTCAGCGCTTTCTACGCCTGGATCGGACTCTGGAACAGCTTTTTCCTCGTCATCTACTCCCTCTTTAATTTCAGCCTCCTGATGAAGCTCTTCAAAAGGTAGCTGTTTTCCACAAGTCATATTTTGATCAGATTATTCCTCAAATGGAAAAATTGCACATTCCACAAGCTCCTTAATTGCCAGCTTGCTGCAAAATGTGTTCTGTGAGATGAGGCAAGTTATCATTTTGGCTCATTGTTCCAGCTTGAAAGAAGTTCTCTGATTTTGCTGGGTTTTGTTTCTAAGTTGGAGCCTAACTCAAATTGGTGTATTTTCATGTAAATTGATGAAGATGCTGATTTTTTTTCTCTTTGAACAGAGTTGAAGGCAGCTCTATTAATTCCTGGGCTTTTTCCACAGGTCAACAGAAGAAATAATTGCACTTTTTATATCCATCACTTTTGTGCTCGATGCCATCAAAGGCATTGTTAAAGGTAAGTCTTGCAACGGTGCTTTTCAGAGCAGATCTCTGCTTTGCTGCCTTGTCAGGGCTGCTAAAATGTGTGATGTTTGCTTGTTCTGTGTTCATCCAAAGTCTCCAGGGGAAAAAAATGAAAATCAGTGTGTGTGAGATGGAAGCAGCCCTTTGTCAGCAGTTTACCTGGGCGTGCAGAATTTTTAGCAGCTCTAATTTCAGCTGCTTGAGACAGAATTGGTTTCTAAACTTTCACCAGATGGAGAAACTATGATGTTATTGATGTGAGAGCCTTCTCCTGATGCCAGTCTGGTTTTGAATGATCCTGGCAAAAAAAAAACAACAAAAAAAGTTCAATTTAAATGCAGTATGTGCTGTCCTTTTTCCTTGACACATTATCCAAACTCTATGGAGGGGAGTTGAGAGATGGGTTGAGATTTCCTGTTTTTCCCTGAGCTCTGAAACCTTTCTTTAATAGCAGCACAAGGACTGCAGTGCCTCCAACACCTTCCTAAAGCTCCTGTGCCCTTTGCAGCCACTTGGTTTTCCCATTTCTGGCTTAAATGGGAAGCCTTTCTGTTCATCCCAGTGAGAAGTTGGACAATGCCCCATTCCTTGATTTTTATGATCCATTGTCCAACATCCCAAAGTTTGGGCCATCCTTTGAAATCCTTCAGGACACACCCAAGCACACTCAGGCTTGCAAGGGAATGCTTTCCAAGAGATTTGACACTGCAGAGCAATTTTTGAAGGGAGATACTTTCTCGCTTCACTGGGAATCCTTAATTGGCCTTGTGTGCTTTGATTGTGCAATCAGAGGGGTTTTTTTTCTCTGCAGAGCACCTGCAGCTTTTAAATGTCCTGCTTAGAGCTTGATGAGGGAGAAGCTGTTCTGGGATAGTTGTGGGCTCTGTGAGCTTTGCTGAGGGTCAGTGCCCTGTCCTGGAGGCATGGCACAGTCTCCAGGTGGTCCTTAACAGAACATTCAGCTCCTCTGTAAAAATGAGCAAATATTCACAAAGTTTCTGTAGCCCAGGGCTGATTTCCCATGCAGGGTGCAGGTTAAAAGTGCAGGAAACATCCACAGGTCTTGTCTGCCGGACTTTTAGGAATATGCCTGTAAATCCTCAGAGTATTGCAGTGGGAACAGGAGAAAATCCTGTAAGAAAGGGGCAGTGGCCTTAAACTGACAGCAAGCTGGTTTATATTGGATTTTAGGGAGAAATTCTCTCCTGTGAGGGTGCTGAGGCTCTGGCACAGGGTGCCCAGAGAAGCTGTGGCTGCCCCTGGATCCCTGGAAGTGCCCAAGGCCAGGCTGGATGGGACTTGGAGCCACCTGGGATAGTGGGAGATGTCCCTGCCATGGCAGGGGGTGGAATTGGATTATCTTAAAGGTCCCTCCCAAACCATTCTGTGATTTTATTTGTCATTAGTGAACCAGTTGAGTTCTCTTTGTGCTTGTGACGGGATGAATTTATAGGAATGGTGGTAATGAAGTCCCACCAGCCCTCCTTTGCCAGCTCATGGTGGCTTCAGCTGCACCTGGGAGTGTTCAGGGCAGGCACAGGTGGGACCAAAGCTCTTTCCAGGCGCAGGAGGGCACCGGTGCTGGCAGGCACAGCCTTCATCCTTCACCCTCTTAGACCCTGTGTTTAAAAACATGACACCAGTGCAGCTCATGGCCACAGGCTCCTCTTTGTTCCTCCCCTCCTGTTTTCGAGGAGGTGATGGTTCACTGCTGCCACCTCCTCCTCCCACTCAAAGTTTTGCTTGAGCAATTCAGTAGGAAGTGAAAGCTGCAGTTTCCTCCGTGCTGTTTAGACATGTCCTGGTAGTGCCTCATCCTCTGAGTGCCAGGGGACAATGCCACCTCTGCCCAGATGTTTTCCCAGCCTGTTCATAGCCTTGATTTTTTGCAAGGTACACATGCAGGAAAGGAGGGGGAGGGAGCTGCCCTGCAGAGGAACCAAAGCTGTGAGGGTTCACGCCGTCCTGGTGACACTTTTGTTTTTGCTGCCTGGCCCAGCCACCGAGGCTGTGTTTGTTTGATCTTGACATCTGCACTGGGCAGGAAATGGTGGTGAGCAGGCAGAGGAAAACAAAGCCAGCTCGTGTTGTTGGAGGCTGGAGAAGGGCTCAGCTTCAGCCAGGGCACCCCCAGCTCTGCTGCTCTCTCTGGATGTTGGCAGTGAGGTTCACTGAGCTCTGGTGGGAAAACAAACTCCAAATGTTCAGGAATCAAATCCTTCCCAGCAAGGTGGGATGAAGATCTCCACTGCCCATCTTGGCACGTTCTCGTTTCTTTAATTCAAATACAAGAGTAAAGCAAGGTTTTTAACACTCTCCAGGAGGCACTGGAGAAATCCTGCATGTAAATTGAATTGCAGCCTCAGAGATGGAGCATGCAGCAATGCAGTCTAGCTGACAGAGCACCAAATATCAGCCCCAAATACATTATTGCAATGTAGCCTAGTCCTAAATATATTTTTGCAGTATAGCCACGTGTGGGAGCTTGAGAAAATCTCCAAGACCCAAAACAAAGTCACTTGTGTTTCCTACTCGTTCCAGTCCAGATCTTAATCCAGAGGAATGCAAATACATTCTGTGTAGTTGCTGGGTTGTTTGTGCTGCTGGTCACTCAGATGTGTCTCCAGGACTCAGTAGCACTTAGGGTGAGCAGCCTTTTCCCCCTGGCCAGCTGTGAATTCCCAGGAAACGCTGCCAGAATCATTTTCTGTCAGGACAAAAGCGTCCTTTGGCGCTCAGAGCCGGAAAGTGCCAATCTTCTAACGACCCATTCTGTGCCAGGCTGTGGGTCATGGCAGTGCCCTGGGCCCCAGTTTTACCTGTCTGCAGGGCAGGTGTGTGTGTCCTGCCAGGCCTGAGGCAGCTGGAGCACGGAGGGAGGAAATGAAGGAGGGCAGAGCCTCTCCCATCGATGGGGAACACGCGGCGCTGACCGGGGTCAGGATGGGATTGCTCCTCACTGGGGGAACATTTCTGGTGCTTTAAGGGGATCTCCTCTCTCCTGGCTGCTCTTGGTGCAGTTTGAGAGGTTAAATTTTGAACTGCAAACCTTCTGTGATGTTTAGGTTCATGTACAGATGTACTGAATGTGAGGCAGTCTTGTCTGCTGTGGCCTGTGTGCCACGCTGACCTCATCCCCTTGTGGAGTGCCCAGACTCCTTTAAAATCATCTTTAAATCCTTTTAAAGGTGCTACAAGAAAGATCATTACTGCATTTAAAATCACTTTGTGGCTGAGCTCAGGGCATTTTACACTGGGGTGAGCTCCAAACCAGCAGTAACACAACCTGGGCTTCAGCCTGACTCAAGGTAGTTGGAAATACCAGTTGTGCTGCACAAGAATGTTCAAAGTTTGTTTTCAAATATTTCGAATTAGTTTGTCTTCCCTGCTTTCCCTGTGGCCACTTCAGATGGAGAAGCTGAAGTGTTTGGGGCTTTCAGAACCTGGATTATTATTTGAGGGTGAGGGAAATGAGGAGGTGCATTTTAGCCTAAGCTTCAGGTGGTGGTTGTGTTTTTGAATAGAGAGGATGATCTCGCCCTGAAGTTCTCTATGCAAAGTTTGAAAGGGTATTTTGGCTAAAATGAAGAAAGGTAGAGGGACTCTGCAAAGCTCTGGTGTGCTGGTTTCCATCCTCCTGTATTTCCTGTGGGCACAGGGAAATGTGGATGCTGCCTGGTGCCACCTGAACAGATATTGTAGGAACACTGAGGCAGCAAAGCCCAATTCCCATCTCCTGGTTTTACCTGCTCCTTCAGTTTATTCTTCCCCAAAGAGATTAAATTATCCCAAAACCTTATTTATACACTTGGAGCCAGCCAGTGCCATAGAAATGGGAACTCACTAAATGCTCAAGAGCAAGAGGGTCTTTACACTGTCCATTCCTTACAGAAATGCCTTTGAGCTGATGTGAAACATTTATGGACAGCTCTGGGGGTTTCACTGGGTGTTTTGCTCGTGCAGGTTTGCTTCAGGTGCCCTGTAACTCTAATTTGCATTGTAAATTTAAATGTTCTGCCAGGTTTTGCATATCATCAACACTTGTCTCTAAAATCTGGACTAGGCTTGGAAGAAAAGTAATTACTGTAGACTGTGTAATCCAGTTAAGGATCTGTGCAGCCTGGCTGCTCTTGGTGTTTCCAGAGAAGCCTGATGGCGTTTGTTTGTCAGGCTGCTGAAAGCAGGTGTCTGTGTAGAAATATTTGTATGTATATCTAAGAGCAGTGCTTCCAGTGTTGGGAACAAAACCATGTAATTAGCACTGGAAGTCCTTACAGTGTTGCTTTATAGATTAATTTAACTCTTAGCTGTTAAAATAAGTGAAAAAATCAATTTGTGAAGTGCTGCCTTATTAAGAGCAACAACTTTGATTTCTTTCTGCTGGGTTGAGAGGCAGAGCTGGTGAAACACACCATTAATACTTCATGATCAAGCAAGAAAGCCACTTTATTTTACCTTCTTTGACTGTCACACTCCTCTCCTAACACTTCCCTGTTGGTTGTTTGTGCAGTTTTTAAGAAATATTACCACCATGGACAGACAGGAGGTGGCAAACCACGGGGTGATGCCATCCCAGGCCTTGGCATCAACACCACCCTCCTGATGAACTCGTCAGTGAGTGGGAACCAGACCTGCCCTCACGACGGGCAGTACGGCCGCGAGACCGCGGTGCTCAGCCTCATGCTGATGTTGGGAACCCTTTGGCTCGGCCACACGCTCTACCAGTTCAAGAAAAGGTGAGTTGTTTGGAGCTCAGAATGTTGATTGTCTTGTGTTTCCTCTGAGGGAGTCATTACCAGCTTAGGTCTTAATTCTGCAACTCAGAAAAATCAGGTGGGAGCCAAAGGCAGAGATGAACTTGGCAGGGCCACCTGGGAAATATTCCCAGCAGAGCAAAATGTTCACTCAGTGGATGATGCCCTTCCAGTCTTCAGTTTGGCCTCCCAAATGAGGCCTTGGCCTTGGCATCAACACCACCCTCCTGATGAACTCGTCAGTGAGTGGGAACCAGACCTGCCCTCATGGTGGGCACATTTCCAGAGCGTGAGTGGGCGCGAGACCGCGGTGCTCAGCCTCATGCTGATGTTGGGAACCCTTTGGCTCGGCCACACGCTCTACCAGTTCAAGAAAAGGTGAGTTGTTTGGAGCTCAGAATGCTGATTGTCTCATGTTCCCTCTGAGGGAGTCATCACCAGCTTAGGTCTTAATTCTGCAACCCTGGAAAATCAGGTGGGAGCAAAGGCAGAGATGAACTTGGCGGGGCCACCTGGGAAATATTCCCAGCAGAACAAAATGTTCACTCAGTGGACGATGCCCTTCCAGTCTTCAGTTTGGCCTCACAAATGACTTTCTAAAAAAGCTTTGGGTCCCCAGTTCGTGTTGGGATTCCTGTAACTCCCTCCAAACAGGCATTGAACTGTTTTGCTGGGCAAAAATTCCCAGTGGTGCAGGAAAGTCTACTGGGAATGTACCTTCAGTGTGCTCTTGGGAGTCAGACACCAGCTCTGATTTGGGGTTTGTTCCTATTGCTCTTAAAACTCTTCATTTGAAATGCAGGAAGCAGTTAAAAGTAAAGTGAAAATGAGATACAAATTGGTGCTTGAAGGCCTTTTTTTCCCCTAGTTTGCATCTTATTTTCTTGTTTCTTTGTGTTTTGCTTCTGCCTTCATCAACCTTCAAAGGCTGTGGGTTCCAGAAGATTTAAAGCTGAATGAAAGACTAATTCTTCACTGCAAGTTACCTCTTCAGAATTGCAAGATGGGACTGAATTTTCACTTTTAAAGCATTAATGTTGTTTGGATTGAGTGATTGTCCTGACAGTGGGGTGTTGATGAGAATTTTTTGTCTTTTTTGCAGCCCATATTTGCACGCAAGGGTACGCGAAATTCTGTCCGACTGTGCCTTACCCATTTCAGTCCTGACCTTCTCTGTTGTGGGTTCCTACATCTTCCAGGAAATTGAAAGTAAGTTCTGGTTTTGTTCTCTGGAATACTGGGGTTTATGAAAGAGAGAAGTGAAATCCTAGAATGGTTTTGCTAAGAAATGAAATTTTCCCATATAATTTCACGAACACTGCATGTACCTCCCACCACAAGCTCAGATTTCCTCACCGTGAGATTTATGCCATTCAAAACCCTGATTAAATGAAGCTGGGGCAAGAAAAATTATCCAGATGTGTCTTTTCAATGAGTTTGAGGTGTGTGTCACAATAAGGGAGATGAACAATTTCTGGCAAAGAACAAAGGGCAGAGTAATCAGCAGGCAGGAAGGGTTGTTGCCCGTCATATCAACATGGACTTGGTCATCCCAGCTTGTCCTCTTTGTGTCCAGTTTGTTTTCCTAATTTAGGTGAAATGGTGCAGAGCATCTGGGCAGCTCTAAGTTACACAAGGAAATCTAAAAATGAGCCACCATTCATTGGCCAGATAGATCAACTTTTCCATATCAGGAAGTGATAATGGGGACAGGAATTGCATTGTCCTGCGGTGACGCGAGCGGGTGATGTGAGGAAATGTATGGAAACAAATAAGAAATGGCTTTTTTTTTTTTTTTTTTTATTGTGATGGCCATTCCATCCAGTTGGATTGCAAAACGATGCGTGGCCATGTGTGATTTATCCCTAGCCATGGATTGTTTCCAATGGCAGCAGAGTTTTGATTTAGATTTTATACTAAAATGCCTCGCACAGCTTGTTGGAGATGAGGAAGTTTTCAAATGCCTCTGTGGGTTGATGAGCTGAGCATTATGGTGCTGGTTAGAAATAAGTTTTCCTCATCTAAAAGCACCTTGCATCTGTGAAAAACAAGTTTCCCCCTTTTGTTTTGCTCAAATATCTGCAATGCCTCGCTAGGACTAGCAGTGATCTGGCCCATCAGGATGGCAGCCAAGTCCTAAGTGGATGGAGGGGAAAAAAATAAACCCAACCAGCCAGATGGACCCATCTTCCATGGCCTCCAGGCTCCCACATGCCAGAGCATCACTCCTCCTTTCCTGCTTGCATCCCTGTAGTTCGTGGTGTGGGTAAAACGTTGATGGTTGGACCAGAAGGTGCCTCCTGACGTGATTCCCCTCCTCTTTGCAGTGTCCAAATTTAACTACAACGCCTCTGACAGCCTGTTTGTGCTGGCCCCTGTGCAGTCCCTGTCCATTGGGTCGGTGATGAGCGCCATGGGGCTGGGCTTTCTCCTCTCCATGCTCTTCTTCATCGAGCAGAACATCGTCGCGTCCCTCACCAACGCCCCGGAGAACAGGTAACGCCTTCCCTGCTGCTTTTCCCTCTGTGGAGGGATGTCCTTGTGTCTGTCACCACCACTGCTTGCCCAGAGCTTGTGTGAGCATCAGAAAATCTGTTCAGGAGGTGTTTTTAGGAATTCCTGTTGCCACAGATGAAGGTAACTCTGCTGCTTAACTCCTCACCATGCTCCAAAGCCCAATGTTGTGGCAACAAGCCAAAAACACAAATCCTCAACGAGCTCATCACCTCAACCTGTTCCTTCTTCACCCTCTGCTCAAAACCATCTTTTGTCTCCTAAAACTCTCCAGGCGTTTTTCAAGAAGAGTTTTGGGAGCCAAGAGGTGGCGTAGCAAATGTGAAATGGATGTTTTGTACGGTTGGAGGTCTTTGGATGCACCTCAAGATATTTAGGGAGTGTCTGGCGCATGTGGACACTTGCACTGCTCTTGCAGCACAGAGAATTCGTTGAAAATGAAAAGTCAATGACCTACATAAATGTTGGAGCACAATGTGCTGCAGCTGAGCATCAGCAGTGCTTGGAGTTGGTAAATTCCAACTGAAAAGAGGTGGAAGGGCAATGAAACAATATGTCAAACATCTGATAAATCTCACTTGTGTGCAAACATGAGACGTTGCGCTACTAAAATATTCCCTCTGATGTTTTGGTGCCAACTACAATCAGACATGATGGCAAGAATGAACGTGGATGACTTTTTTCCAGGGAAACTACCACGTCTCCGAGGATATTTTGCTCCTGTGGTGCGTGGGAGGGTTCTCTCCTTGCATAATATCCATTAGCATTCTCCATGTTGTAGCTGGAGTGGCACAGTATTAGGAGAGAGGAGACAAGCTGAAATTCTACACTAATTTAGTTTCCTTTGACCACCTCTTATCTCTATTATATCCCTTTAAGTGTTGCATAAATCTGGATGTAAGTGGGTCATCCCTTGGCTAATATGAATTTCGTCTCAACTTCTGGTATTTTCCACTAGAATGTCTTTAAGGAATGTGAAATGTCCTTTGGAGTTTTTCAGAGTGTTTTTTCAGAGCGCCTCGGTGCAGGGCTGAGCTGATGCTGATCAGGTATTGGGGCAGGGATTTTTAGAGGTGTAAAAACAAGACAGGGATTTTTAGAGATGGAAAAAGTAGGACTTGACACCATCTGTTTGTGGTGCCATCCCAGACACCTTGCACTGTCCCAGGTTGCTTCAACTCCCATTGAACCTGGCCTTAGACACTTCCAGGGATCCAGGGGCAGCCACAGCTTCTCTGGGCGCCCTGTGCCAGGGCCTCCCCACCCTCACAGGGCAGGATTATTTTCTGATATCCCATCTAAACCTACTCTTTGTCCATTGGAGTCCATTCCCCCTCGTCCTGTCGCTCCAGGCCCTTGCAAATTGTTTCTCTGCATCATTCTTGTAGCTCCCTTCAGGTCCTGGAAGGCTGCAAGGAGGTCACCCCAAAGCCTTCTCTTCTTCAGGCTGAACAATCCCAATTCTCAGCCTTTCCTCACTGCACAGGTGCTCCATCCCTCTGCTCATCTTGGTGGCCTCCTCTGGATTCATTCCAGCAGGTTGATGTCCTTCAGGCCTTCTGAAAAGAACGGGCAGGACAGCAAACAATGCCCCTGAGGGTGCTGAAGGTGCCTTTGCTCAGAGAAAGCAGCACATGAGCAGGGGCTGCGTTTCCAGAGCGTGAGCCAACGCAGGAAACGCGTTTGCGATCCCACCCTTCCTGCCAGCACCTTCCAGAGTCACTGCAGGCTGGACACCTACCTGACCTGCTCACCCCACGGCCTCCTCACTCAATGGTAGGGGACACTCCCAGTGGGACCAGGCTTTTTGTCCCAAAACTGAGCCCCACCCAAGATTTCTGCTGCCCAAACAATGGCTTTGATCTCCACGTGCTGGGTCAACTCTACCAGCTCCGTGAGTATCTTGGGTGGCTCCAAGTCTGTGCTGAGGTGCTCAGTGTGGCTTGTTTGGGTGGCACTGACACATGTAGATGGTGCCCAGGTCTCCAGTGGATTCTCCAGTGGCAGAAATATAGCCTTAGACCTTTCAGTGAGGGCTTAAAATCTGGGACATGAATCCTTCCCCAACCTTTTTTCTAAATTTTACTCATAATACCTCAGCAGTTGGTACAAGATGGGAATATTCAGGAAATGGGCAGACCTTGCATAAAAATGGCCAAGTTAAAGTAGATCTGAGTTCATCTTAGTGCTGCTTTCTGCACAGCCCTTGCAAAGTGGGTGTGCTCAGCTTCCTCAGTGAAGGCTGTCAGATCCCCCATCCCCTAAAAAATAAAACAGGGAGGGTCTGTAGCATTTGATGAACTCAGGAGCAAATCTCCATGGTTGGCTACCAACCCTTTGGAATGTGTTGCCCAGAGAAGCTGTGGCTGCCCCTGGATCCCTGAAAGTGTCCAAGGCTGGGGGTTGGAGCAGCCTGGTCTGGTGAAAGGTGTCCCTGCCCATGGTGGGGGTTGGACCTGGATGAGCTTTAAGGTGCCTTCCAACCCCAACCATTCTGTGATCCATTCCACGATTCTGTGACTACCAAGGAGGAGCTGAAATTTAATGAATTCCTGTCCCATTTTCTTATCATGCAGTAGCAATTACATAATTAGGGAATTACTGCAGCATACCAAGCACGTGTTCTGCTCGTGGGGAGGAAGAGTTCAGGGTTACAAACAAGAAGCTTCAGTGTCAGTACTTTGACAAGAAATGCTCAGGATTTTATCTGCTCCCTGTAAGAACTCTGCGAGCAAACACACACGTGGGTTTTGTGTAGACTCTGCAAGAAATGTAGGCGAAAAACACTGATGAAGTTTTCACAGGCTGTTATTTTAGTGGGCTGCCTTTCTGCTCCGAGTTGTTCCTTCCAGATGACGACAGCTTTGGGAGCAAATTTCACTACCTTTAGTGTTCACACCGTGCCGACGGTAAATCCAGAGGTGTGAAATCCCTGTGTGTGTGTGTGAGAGCCCTTAAGAGTTGAACAAGGGCAGCCTTGGAGGGTTTGCACCAGGTGTAACTGCTGTCCCCAACCCCTCGTTCCAGGCTGGTGAAGGGCACAGCCTATCACTGGGACCTGCTGCTGGTGGCGCTGATCAACACGGGGCTGTCGGTCTTCGGCCTGCCCTGGATCCACGCAGCCTTCCCGCATTCCCCCATGCACGTCCGGGCCCTGGCCTACGTGGAGGAGAGGGTGGAGAGTGGACACATCTATGAGACGTGAGTAGATCTCTTTGGGTTCATTTGTGGCCTCCCCAAGCCTTTGGGAGCAGTGGGTTGCGTGGTTGGTGTGTTCCAGATGGGAAGGTGATGGAGAGATGCACCCAATGAGCCTTGATTTGGCTTCATCCCCTTCACTTGAGTGCTCAAATCCGTGCTCTGGCCAGTGGCAGCATCCTGCAGGGATCCCACCCACTCCATTCCAAACTCTCCTCTGGAAAAGTCAGCCAAGGCCATTTTCAGTCTCATCCTTGTGGAAAGCTGAGGAGATGCTTTGGCCGGATCTCTCCGGATGCTTTCCCCAGCAAGAATCCAAAGCTGATTCACTGCCTGAAACCTGTCTGGTGGTTATTACGAAGGGGAGGAAAAATGCACCATTATTTCAGAGCTCCCATAACATCTCCCACCACATTTTGGGAAGGAGATGCTTAAAATCTCTGGGTTTTAAACAAAAACCAGTGTGAAGCCATGGCTGGGTCATGGGTTTCTATTTAAGACCAGCTCTTCTGTTCTGAGTTGAGCAACACATTCTTATCAGAGACCTATTAAAAAGGAATTAAAAACCTTTTTCTCATGAAACAATCTCTGCCCTGGAGCAGATCTGGACTGTCTGATCTCAGTCTGTTGCAGCTGAGTGCTTTTACCACAGAAGTGGTAATTTCCACTCACATACCATTAGTTTTAATTATCCTGCCTTGGTTTCCATTTTCTGAGTTACCACTTACCAAAAGTGAGGCTAAGTGGTCATTGACTTTGGGGGATGGAGTGGGTCTGTCTTAATCTCAGTCTTGCCCTCATGCTTATTTTGGTGCCAAATGGCCCAGCCCAACCAGGCACAGCTGATTTTTGGGTCAGGGCTGGAAAGATTTCACCTTCCACATCTGGAAATTGCCGAGTCCTGCTGCTGCCTGTAACTTTTTCTACGGATCTTTTCCTGGGAGATCAGTCCCTTGGGTTTGTATTCTCATTAGGATATGTTACAATCAGTTGTTTCCACAATTATATCTATTTTTTGAAAAATGAACTTTGGAATTTGAGTTCTGTAGGGTTTTAATCCTTGCTCCTCATGTCTGTGATCTGCTCTGGGATACCTCCACTCTCTGTTTCTTGGAGAGATGCAGAATTCACACTTTGAAACCCATGTGCCAAAGTGGGTCCCTCCTGTGTCTCCTGTTGTCACTTTTAATATCCAAGTGCCTCTTTTTCCTGTTCTTCCACTGTCATAATTCTGTATTCTGCCTTTGCCTTGACAAAGTCAAGTCCCCTGCCTGAACTAAGGACTAATTCCTGCCTTTGCCCTCTTCTCCTTCACCCAGCTGCCCCCCCAAAAAAAAGCTCCAGAGAGGCCTCTTTGGCCACTCTGACCTGGATACAGCTCCAGTGATTATCTGGAAGGGCTGAGGGATGCCCTGATGTCCCTGAGTGTGTTCCCTCTGCTCTGCTGGAGGCAAATCAGTGCTGGGAACTGGATATTGAGAGTGAGAAAGGGAATGAGGGTTTCCTAGTGCTTTGAACTCCCTCTGAGACCAAAGCTTTTTGTTCTCTGCAAAGCACTGGGGCTACAACAGGAGGCTCCAAGCAATGTAGTCATCGTTATCTTTTCTTTTTTTCCTTTTTTTTTTAATCTTTTTTTTTCCCTTCTCTTAGCCAGCTCTGCTGAAAAAGAAATGAAGCTCAATTAGAAAATCAGCTCTTGTCTCCCTTGGCAGGCTCCTTCCCTGCACTCAAATCAAAGCTCCCACGGGATGATGATATAAACAAGGATAAAGATCTGTCACAGTGAAAGCAAAATTTTCTTCTCGCCTGTGGAGAAACGATTTAAGTTTCCTGTGGCAATCTGCAAACAGGCTCTTGTTGCTCACATGGAGAAGTTCAGGAATGGCTAATCCCATGCTAGCCATATTTAGAGGATTTTGGGGAAATGAGCCTGGATTATGCTCTTTAATCTCCATTAATTACTTTATTTCCATCACAGCACAGACTTTCTGGAGCTGTTTCCTCAAGGGCCAAATCAGATTGTGAACACATGGAAATGAAGGATTCCTCTGCTGACTTAGTGGGACTGTGATGTTCTTACCCTGGAAATGAGGTGCTAGAATTAGCAGAAGATCAATCTAAGGCTGGGAACATCAGTTTTAGAAATACCATGTTTGGCCAATTATGAGCAGTTTTAGCTGTGTTCTGATAAAATATTCCAAACTAATAAGTGGCATTAGCAGGAGCTGGCAGCAGTTGCAGTACATCTTGTCTGTGATCAAACACATTGCTGTGATGGCAGCATCCCTAAGAGATGGCTGGAGAAAATTCCATGAGCTTCAGAAATCTCTTGCAACCCTGAGCTTGTACCTTGTTCCTGATTGAAAAGTGGGTTTGTAGCTCGTTTTGTTGCTGAGCTTTTCCGTTTGCATGACTTCCCTTGCAGACCTGTGTGTGCTTGCAGGGCAGGAGCCTCCCCAGCAGGAGGGGAGATCTGTGTCTGAAACAGCAGAAATTCTTCCTCTCTGGCTGCCCTGGTGCTGGAGGAGCTCTTACTGTGGCTGGATGAGGCTGAACCAGTGCATCCCTGAACTCCTCCTGCTTCTCTGAGCCACCACGGAGCCTCCTCGTGGTGCTGGAGTGGCCAGACCACGGAATTACTCTGGCCCAGCACTTCCAGTTGCACTTTGAGCTGCTTGGCTCTGTTTGGCTCCAAGATTTCTGTGGTGATCCAGACCTGGAGGCAGTGGGAAAGATGCCAAACCCTCTCAATTTAGGTGATGTCCCAGTTCTACCAGAGCTGGCAAGTGCTGTGCTCTCCCTCAGCTTCTCCAGGCACTGACAGGGACCCCTTGGACATAGGAGACTTCCAAGAATAGCAAAAAAAAAATCTGTTTGGGAGGAGAAAAACTGTGGTTTCAACCTGTTGGAAGGTTGCTTAAAGGTGAACACCTGTGTGCATCCTGTCCTGGTAATCCTGGATGATTTGTGTGACCTGCCCCACTGCTCACAGAAAAATTCCAGTGTTGTCCTCAGGACTTTGTGTGCTGGTTTTGGTGCCTTTTGTTCCTTGGGTCTCGTGAGTGCTGCTGTTAATTCTGCCTTGTTGTCCAAATCCTCAGAGCAAGCTTTGGGCTGTCACCCTTCCCCTCCCTCTCCAAATACAGGTGTGGAAGGCTCCTTCTCATCCCCTCAGCTTCATTTTGCTCCTTGAAGGTACAAACAGATTTGAAGTTCAACCTGACCTTCCTTCTAAGCAAAACTCCCCAACTTCATATTGAAATAATTCAAACTTTTTTAGGACAAAAGGGATTATGAAGTCCCAGCAGTGCATGTGCAAAGGAGGAAGGAGTGTGTTTTGATAGATCTTTGGTATTAATCCTCAGAGTAGTTTGTGTACAGGGTTAATTCAGAATTTAAGGGGTCTCCTCCAGGGAATGAGGTCACTAAATGCCACCAAAACAGCCTGTGGACAAAAATTTTCCCTCATAATGGGATTTACCCACTGGCTTATCCACTGAATTGTTGGATTTATCTCCTAAAAAAAAAGAAATAAATTAAGAGTCCTTTTTTTCTCTCTTTGTAAGTAGTCTTGACAGATGTGGGTTTTCCTTCCTACCGTTGTTTCTGGTGATTTTTTTCAAGCTGGGAGGAGATGCTCACAGGTCCAGCTGAAGTGAAAAGAAAACAGAGCAGCCTCCCCTCGAGTAGGTTGCTAAAACTGCTGCCTGCTTTCTGTCAGTCTTCCCCTGAAAAAAAACCTCAATCTGTGGCCTGTCAGCTCTGGCAAATTGGCACCAATTAATGACTTGTTTTGCATGGTAATAGGCAGTTGCCCACAGCAGGATTGAATCCCTGTGTGGTGCTCTCAGCATTCATTCCCTTCCATGTAAACAGGGAATCCTCATATCCATCAAAAAATGCTGACTCGCTGTCAGGAGACTGCTGACTTTCTGTTGTTTTTGTTTTGTTTTGTTTTGTTTTTTTTCTCCAAGAGGTCCCTTATTTCCTGGAGGAGGCAATGAGTTTTCTTTGGGACAGAAGCCAGTTGCATGTGCCCAGGGTAAATCAAGGGAGGAATTACTGCCCAGAGAGAGGATTCTTGCCTGGTTTGCCTGGTTTGTTGTTGTTTTTTTTCGCGTTGTGCTAAACGGAATCAGTTTCGAGGGCAATTTAGTTCAGGATAGGATCTGTGGAGCTTTGCAGAAGGGGAATTTGGCGCTTCTCCAGCTGCTCTGTTGGAGCTGTGGATTAAGTGCCTGGCCTGGCTCCAGCCAGGCTCTGCCTCCTCAGTGTCAGCACGGGGCCAGAAGTGCTGATTTCAGTGCGGTGGGGATGAGTTTCCCTTTCCCCGCTGGCACGTGTGTCCTGCTCCCGCACGGAGCAGCCCCTGGGATGAACACTCATGGCTCCTGGGCTGTTCCCCCATCTCCTAAACCCCTCTTTTCCCTGCTTGCAGGATCGTGAGTGTGAAGGAGACCAGGCTGACGAGTCTGATGGCCAATGTCTTGGTGGGGCTGTCGCTGCTGCTGCTCCCGTTCCCTCTGCAGTGGATCCCAAAGCCCGTCCTGTTTGGCCTCTTCCTCTACATCGCCCTCACCTCCATTGATGGCAACCAGCTCTTTGAAAGAGTGGCCCTGCTGCTCAAGGAACAGGTACCTGGATTTACAACCTACAGCTGTCCAAACCATTGCTCTCTCAATGTGGGATTTTTTGTGAGGTGCTGGTTTTTTTCTGGGATTTTTTTTTGGGAGTTTAAACCCTCCCGTGCTGTCGTGTCATCTGCAGAGTACATGCATTTTAAAAAGTAAGACTATAAAATACAAAAAGCACAACATCAGGAGGTTATGATCTTTGATTTCCCCAACAAAGCTCCAGGCAGGTAATTTTTTTGGTGCTGTTTTACACTTTCATTTTGTGTCAAATGCCGCAAGATGGGATTTTAAACTCAAGATGAAATTACCTGTGTTATTGAAACCTCTGTGATGTGGGCTGAAAACAAACCTGGAAGATGTTTTTTAAAGCTGCCTGTTGCAGCTGCTAAGAAGGTGTTGGTTTGCAGTGTAGGTGGTACCTGGAGCAATCTCCAGCTCACCTTCTCTTATGTAACAAGGGCCCAGGGCTTAATGAGCCCAACATTGGCTCTGCATCTCTGCTAATCTGTCTTGATCTCCAATATTACATCCCAGAGGTTAAAACTCTGAAATTCTGGTAAAGATTACATTTGTCATGTCAATTTTTGAATGAGGGTTGAACGGCCACTGATGTATGTGACTTATTACTTCTGGTTTTTAGTAGGAATTAGGTGTGGAATTTTCCAGGCTTCGGCGTGGAAAATTAAAAAGTATGCTCAAAATATGGAAAACTCCCTTTTGTGGAAACCTTTTAATGAGTCATGGCACAATCTGAAACCCACTGAGGCTGTGCTGGTGCCAGCAGACAGTCGCTCATCCTCTTCATTGATGTATAGACAGTGAGTCAAAGCCTGTGCTCAGACATGAGCAAGGAGCTGTCAAAAGAAACCACCATATTTAGCCTATTAATGTCACTTCTTTCCCCCCTTATTTCTCAAAAATGGGTGGCTTGTAGGAGCTGAGAAAATCCCTGCAGTCTGAGCACAGCCTCTTCCTGCACTTCCCTCATCTCCTGGTCTCCCCCTAAAGGAGTTCAGCCATGGGAGCAGCAGGGGCAGGCCTGGAGCCTTGCAAGGCTGTAAAATAATGAGGAGCTGGGTTTTGGGTGGAGGGACCATCCACAGGAACAACACCTGGATTCATCTGCTCTCCTTCCCCCTGCACACCCCATAGGCACCTCTGACAATCCCAGTCCTCCTCAGGAAATCTCATTACTGCACTTCCCAAGGGAATTACATTGAACTCCAGATGCTCCCAGAGGCAATCCTGGCCCTGAGGGGTGTCCTGGCTTCTCTCCAGGCTCCCGCTGCCCACTCATCCTCTGGCTCTTGCTGCCAGTGCCAGGAGCTGGAATTAACCCTACAAATCCTCTGTTCAGCTGCTGAAGCTGTTGATGACCCTGATGTTGATGCATTGCTTGTGTCGCCCTGGTTTTTGCAGTTTTTACTTCTTTTTTTTATGTTTTTACTTCTGTAGTAGAATTTCTCACGCATTTTCTATAAACACAGTTCTTGTTTTTGTAACCGGCCTAGATTGTTTTGAACTTCTGGATTGTTTTCATTCCTTTCCCCTAAGGCAGAGAAAGATGATTGACCATGTCACTATCCTGTAAAATTGTAGAGGTGGTAACCTCATTGACCACTCCACGATTGTCTTAAGAAAAATATAAAAATGAGAGAATAAAGAAAGGCAGGCCTCTTTTTTCTGGTCCTGCCTGACTGGTCCTGACCTGCTGCTAAAAAGCTTGCATGTTTCTTTCTTTTGCCCACAGTGTGACAATTACTTGGACAAATTGATGACTTCCCTCAGTCCCTGGTGTCCCAAATTCCCATTCTGCTGTCCCAAACCCAGGTCCCTGCATGTCTGATGTGTGGTTCTTCTCTCCCCAGACTGCCTATCCCCCGACCCATTACATCCGCAGAGTTCCCCAGAGGAAGATCCACTATTTCACAGGCCTGCAGGTCCTGCAGCTCCTCATCCTCTGTGGCTTTGGAATGTCACCCCTGCCCTACATGAAGATGATCTTCCCCCTCATCATGATAGGGATGATTCCCATCAGGTAGGAAGCTTGGCTGTGGTTTTTTTTTTCCCTGTCTCCCGTGCCTTGTGTCTTCAGGCTTGGATTGCTGGAAAGCTGAGAAGAGGAGAAATTGTGGGAGCTGGGCTTGTTTGGTTTGGAGAAGAGAAGAG
>VZTZ01032123.1:41052-56179 GCA_013400955.1 Drymodes brunneopygia | reverse complement strand
TATATATTTTTTTTTATTATAATCTATTATTTAAAACTGGGAGGATCCCACAATATCCCACAGTCTTGAGAGAGAATCGTGGAGAAATTGAACTAATTTGTTCCTTGGGGTTCATTAGCAGCCACTGCCCATCATTCTCCACTTAAATCATTCATGCTCTCAGTCCTTTGGATATAATGAGAGGCCAGAATAAGATCTTGGGAGGAACAGATCAAGTTTCCAGCCCATTTGATTATTTTTAGGCCAGCTTGATACCAGTGCTGCCTGCTTGACTTTGAGCTTGCAGTGTCAGAGGTTTTTCCCTCTGATCCCAAAATTCAGAGCTGCCAATTTGCTGATCTGCAGAGTCACCTGCTGCTGGGGTGTTTTCCTTGGCTGAGAAAGATGGGTCCAGTCCTTTGTGAAACAAAAACAAATGTCAGAGCTACTGTGGCTTTCAACAGGATCATGTCAGAGCCATCTGAGCTGGATTTTAAAAGATAAACAGGCTTGGGAAACACTGAAATTATTGTTCCTCTGGCAGCAATGCCTCACCTGCCCTTCACACTGGTGGCACTTGGGGTGACCTAATGGGTGGCTGGGAAAGCTTGTGGCTGTGAGCAGTGCAGGATGAGTGGCTCTTGTGGGAATTGCAGCTTTGCTCACAGAGCAGAGCACGTGGGGCACACTCAGCCAAATTCAGGTGTTGGACATGGTGTGAAAAACTCAATTAGCGTGGAGAGAATGCAGTCCAAAAAACCTGATTTTGTACTGAGAGTTAGATACTAATGTGCAAATACATCTTCTTTTCAGTAAATAAGATGCTGTCACTTTATACCCTCTGTGCTGCTCCCTCATTTCTCTTTCCAAGGCAGTTTTTTCCCAGCAGCTGGATAATCAGCCCTGCTGCCAAGGGGAAGATGCTGTTGCCTGGCACAGCGGGGAAATTTGCCCTTGGCTTTCCTTCCTTTGCTTTCTTCTGCCTTCATGGAGTTGCTGTGGCCTCCAGCCAAGAAGGCAGCACCATGATCCATGAGCTCTGTAGTTAATGACTTTCTCCCAAACATTTGGCACTCCTAATAGATGAGGCAGGAGAAGAAATTTAATATCTTTTCTCTTTTTTTTCCTTTTTTTTTTTAATTTTTTAAAGAAGTGAAGGGAGAAAGAGGAGATGGGACAGTAGCCAGGGGGCAAAATCAAGAATCAAACACAAATCAGTGAGACATGGCTTGGTGTCCCATCCACGTCCCCAAAACCACATTTCCATCTGTCCAACAGCTTTAGAAACAGGATTTGTGTTGTCATTAGTGAGGGATCACTGGTGTGGGCTTAGAACAGATACTGAGAAGCCACTGAAATCCATTATTGCAGTGGAAAACAGCCTGGTGGAAGAAAACCTGATCTCTTTGGGTATCCCCAGTTCCTGGCTTGGATGCAGAACTTTGGGATGATGAGTTTTTGGTTGCCCAGAGAAAAACCTTCTCTCCAAGTTGTGTCTCATCTGGGGTTCCCATGGCTCTCAAGCATTTTATTCTGTGATTTACATAAGGAGATCCTGGTATTTCTCACTAATAAGGGATATTTGGGATCTCTTGCACAGCTGTTGAAATCTGAAACTGATTTTTTTGGTGCTTGATCAGTTATTTTAACAGCTGAGGAGTTCCTTCCTTGTTAAACAAGGGAAAATGCTGCACTAAATATGCACTAAATGGATTTAACAAGAGCAACTTCACAACGCCTTTTTCACCCAAATATATTGATTTTTGAGAATGTCCTTGCAAAAAATCAAGTAAAAGAATTTTTTTAAGAAGTGAGGGAATTATTATGTCCACATGGGGAAGCCAGACATCAGGTAGGGAAGGAGCCTTGCTTGGAGTCGTGGCTCTTCACCTCTGTGTTTTTGTCACCCTGAGGAATTGGTGGTGACAGAGCTCTGGGAGAGTGACTTTCCTACTGTGAGGATGTTCCTTTTCCTCTTCCTTTCCTTTCCCTTTTCCTTTCCCTTTTCCTTTCCCTTTTCCTTTCCCTTTTCCTTTCCCTTTTCGTTTCCCTTTTCGTTTTCCTTTCCTTTCCTTTCCTTTCCTTTCCTTTCCTTTCCTTTCCTTTCCTTTCCTTTCCTTCCCTTTCCTTTCCTTTCCTTTCCTTTCCCTTCCTTTCCTTTCCTTTCCTTTCCTTTCCTTTCCTTTCCTTTCCTTTCCTTTCCTTTCCTTTCCTTTCCTTTCCTTTCCTTTCCTTTCCTTTCCTTTCCTTTCCCTCTCCCTTGCCCTTTGCCCTTGCCCTTTGCCCTTTCCAGCCAAAAGGAAGAGGCTCCTTCCAGAGGGATCCTGGCACTGCTGTTCAGTAAATTCCTACAAATGCTCTGTTTGCTTGCAGGATTGGCTTTGCTGTCCCCCACTTCTTGTCCCCCTCAGCTGGGTGAATGTCACAAACCCACCTGGGAGCTTTGGGACAGAGAGGAAAAAGCTGCATGGCATAAAAAAGGGCCTGATTCCTTCTCTCTGCTCTGCCTTAGGTACAACCTGCTCCCAAAGATCATCGAGGCCAAGTACCTGGATGCCATGGATGCAGAGTACTGAGGGCTCCCTGGAGCAGCAGGGACAGCTCCTTTGGGGCCACCACAGGCGTGGGACCATCTCCTGCAGTTTCCTTTCACCACTTCCTTCGTGCTCTGGCGTTGGCAATGCACTCCTGGCACAGCTCCACGGGGCCTGTGCCAGTCCAGGGGAGCCTTGGGACTTTGTGAGGACGATGCTCTCTGGAGCTGGGAGGTGAACAAGCTTTATGGGAAAGGCCACTTCCCACAGCCCCAACCCCACAAACCCCAAAGAGCAGCCTGGCTGCACTCTTGGAGCACCCAGAGCTGTTCCTGTGTTCCCTTGTTTGAGGGTGGGGGGGGTCCTTTTTTAATGCACCACATCCTTTTCTTCCCCAACACTAAGAACAGCACCTGACCCTTGTTTTATAGAATGACAGCCCTTCTAATCCATTCCCTGCATTCCCAAATTGGTGTTCTGGGTGGGATGGCCTCTGATGTCAGGAGAGATTGTGGCTGTTTCTCATGAATGAGTTTGGAAACAGTTGCAATGTGCACAATCCACAGCTTTGGATGAATTTTTAATTCCTGGGAACGTTCAGAGGCCCTGTGGATGAAACCCCAGCTGGTTCTGAGCTCTTTGGGAATTAATTTGGATTTTTCCTCCCGTTTCTCCTGGGTGATCAAACACAGAATTGTAGGTTTTTTTGCACAACTGCAGCATTTTTTTTTTTTTGCCTGCACCCTGAGGGCAGTTGTGTGGAGGCTGCATATACATATGTACAGTAGTGCCTATGTGTACATATATACATATGGAGTTGTGTATATATATTTTGCATAGATATACAAATAGGCCTGGTTCTCTCCAAACATCACAGGTGTTTTGTGCAGTCAGTGTTAAAACCCACCACGTCCTGACCATGTTCTTGTTCTCTGCTTCAGTGCTGCTTTTTCTCATTTTGAGGTATGGTCACTTTGATTCCTTTGGAAGCTGCTCAGTTCCTGGTTCTGTTCACGTGTTGCTTTTCTTCGAGGTGTTCCTTTGCTTTCTCCTTCCTGTGGCTTGAGACCTTCATCATTCTGTCTCCAGGCTCCCACATGTGAATTTTTCATTCAGTTTTGATGTACAGAATGCAAGTTTTCCTCTTTTCACCTTATCAAACACTTGGTGGTCATTTCATTGTTTCTGTTGTGTAGCTGACTCCCAGTTTCCCCCCACTCCCGGACGTTATATTATATTTCTGGATGAATCTTAACTTCTGCTGTCTTTTATATATTTCAGTTTATTTAATTTCTTTTTTTTTTTTTGCTTGTACTATGGTCAGTTTTCTTCTTTGGAGTACTGTGAAACAAGCTGCCCTTTAGTTCAGTGCTTGGCACATCACAGGTCACAGCTAAAAACGTTCAGAAATCTGTGGACCTCGATGAACTTTCATAAGAGTAGAAATGAGGGAAGAAGAGGAATGTAAAATATGAATTTATCAGCACAGGAAGAGTTTCTTACCAGTTTGTTGCCCAATAAATGGTGCAGAATTTTCTCCTCCATTGTGAGGGAGACCAACCCAGCCATGAGGGAGGAAGGCTTTGGGTGCAAAGCTCCTGTGCTGTCACTAAGCCAGGCTCAAGCCACTGCAGATTTGGTGTATTTGCACTAAAGATCAGAGGGTATTTAATCTTTGTGGAGCTGCAGAACTGATTTTTTTCATTTTCTTACGAAACTCTTTGTCTTGAGACACGAGGGAGGAGAGGAGGGAGTTCCCATATCCATGGTTTTGTATCCCTGAGGGAACTGTGGGGGAATCCCCTCAGCTTAGCAAGCAAAACAAAGTCACAGACGGCACAACCACGACCTTCACGTGGCACCAAGCTGATCTGAGGAGTCTCAGGGTCAGGGTGACCCCCCCCAGGGCATCAAGGCAGGGAATTTGGCTTGCAGGAGCAGCAGGGGTGGCTCCTGCCACGTCTGCCAAGAGCAGAGTGTGGTTTGTGACCTCTTTCCTCAAGATTCCCTGGCTTTTGAGTCATTTCTGTGCCAGGATCACTCAGAGCTGGGAGCGAGGGCTGCGTGTAGAGACAGGGGCAGGCAGGATTTCAGAGGGGGCAGAACTCTGTCTGATCTTCAGTCAACAGCAAAAGGGCAGGTGACAGCCAGCAGTTCAGGGCCTGCTGGGAGCCAGGGAGTGCAGAGGGCTGCTGAGGCTGAAATAAAGTGTTTTTCCCACAGATGTCAAAAGATTGAAGCAAAGCTGCAATCAGAGGTGTCATCCCCTGGCTGAGCGAATCCGGAGCTCACACGTGTCCTGAGGGTGAATTTGTGGTGTCTCCACGGGGAAAAGTCACCTTGTGGGGGTGGCTCAAGTCATGTTTTGGGTGCTGTGGCTGGAGGAAGGACAGGATGTGCCCAAGGGAATGGGATTTTGGTCCTCTTGGAGGGCACAGAGCCTTAGTGGGGTGGACTGGCCTGCAGGTCTTGCCAGAGGAAACAGTTTTGAGATGCACCCTCCATCCCCCACTTCGAAGGACCAAAAAACGTCCCCATTTAAAGCCTTTTTGAAAGATCCATTTCAGATAGTGTCAAATGTTGCAGGGAGGATTGAAAATCCAGGCAGCAGGGAGGGTTAAATAATCCACCACAACTCTTGTATGTCTCTTTTATTTTCCTTCACCGGTGTGATTTCAGTGTTTGTGTTTTCTTTGTAGCATCAGTAGGATTCTGTTCTGCAGGGTTTTTCTTCTTAACACAAGTCAGGGGCCAAAGAATCAACTGATGGGAAATCAGCACAGCTTGAGAGTGGGGGGAAAAAAATAAAAAAAAAGCTGTGCTGGCTTGGACTGGTTGAACATTTGGACCTACATCTCAATATTTGGGTGGGAGGGAGATGGGAGACTCGAGGCCTCTTGTCTCCAAAGGGTTTTTTCATGATCCTGCAGAGGATTTCTTTTGTTTTTCCACGCCTTTTCTCTTCTTGTTTGCTTCTGGTTTTGCTGACTTAAGTGCAGGCGTTTCCAGGAAGTAGCTGACTGGGGAAGGAGGGTTTGTTCGGAGTTGATTGAGCACTTTAATACTTCTGTGAAGGTTTCAGACAATTAGAATGTAAAAGAAGTTTTATTATAAGCTCTTTATATACGCACAATGCTCTGTATAACTGTTGCCAAAGAACTGAGTCTGAAAGGTGTCGAGAGCTGTTTTGGGAGAGTCCTTGGGGTTCACCTGGCACTGCAAGGCAGGGAAAAAGCTTCTGGAACGAGTGGATTTTGGGAGTTGCCATTTGGCAGCTGCCAAAGCGATCAGAAACTGGGGATAGAAATAAAATTCTACTCTCAAACTCGTGGTTTTTGATCCTGGCGTTGAATGTAGGAGCTAGAAGTGAGCTTGACAATTAAAATTGGATTTGTACCTGAACCGCTTTCGTTGGTCTGAGAGTTTATTTTGTTGCTTTTGTGTGTGGGAATTGATGTGTTTGTCCATGGAAATGAGGGGAAGGTGGTGAGAAGGTGGAACTTGCTGAGCAAGCAGGGCAGCACTTTGGGGATTGCTCCACTGCAACAACCCCAAAAGTCCCTGGCACCAACGTTTGAAATGATTCAACATTTATTAAATCAACTTCCACTTGGATGTGCGTCAGTGCTGGATGGGGATGGAGTGAAGGGGTTCAGTGGCTTTGGCTCAGAGCTGCTGCTGCTGGAGGGGTCCAGGATGAGCCCCAGGACCCAGGAGCTTCCTGATGGTCCAGGGAGCTGGGATTGGCCACATTTAGGCACAGTTGTAGGTTCTTCCCCAAAATTCCACATCCCAAGGACTGAGACTCTGCAAACTTCTCAAGTTTGGCTGCTTTAGGAGCTGCTGCTGGACTGAGCTCTGTGGATGCTTCTGGGAGGAACAGGAGGTTCCCCAAAGCTGGACAGAGCTGCAGAATCAGAGGTGGGAGGGAAGGGTTGGTTTGGGGTTTGTTTTTTTTTTTTTGTGGAGTTCTCAGCAACAAGAAAGGGACCTAAGATGTGACATCACCAAAAGCACCTCCTGTTTCCCAGTGTGTCCCACCAGGCATCTCCACCATCATCACACATTCATTTTACTCCTTTTCAAGCTTTTTTATTACTTTTTGCATTCTGAGTCTGCCCTTGGCAGGATTTTTACCTGCCCAGAAGGTTGATGGGCAGAGCCAGGATGGCTCAGGCACCTCTGTTGTGTCTGTTCCCCCTTTAAAACTCAGAGCAAGCTGTTTTCTGTCATCTCTCCACATCCCCAGCCCATTCTGGAAGTTGGCTCTGGAATTTCCCCTGTGGAAATGCTGCCCAGGTGCTCAGTGGGAGTTTTTCCCTGGAGATCCTGAGCCTGTGCCTGGCAGTGGCTGCTCCTTGGGCAATGCTGAGGATTCATCTTTGTCCAGCAGCTGCACCTCCCCATCTCTTCAGAAATCTCCTTTGTGGCCCCTGTTCCTGTTGGGGGGTGCTCCTTTCATCTGCCAAGCTTCCAAAACAACCTAAATAGACAAAGTGGGATGGGGTTGGGTCGTTATTGTGGGTGTTAGAAGAGAATCCTCTTCTCTAATTATTTCCCTGTCTAATTAAAGCACTGAAGGACCAAACCCTGGCCAGTTCCACTCGAGGCCAAAGAGCAAACCAGCAGAGCAAAGCGGGGAGGGAGTTGTTGCAGTACAGAATTTAAAATCACAAATTGGCACTTTCCTCTTGGGCTCTTGGCTGTTTTCCTTTCACACCTCCCTGGCTGGGTCTTTCTTTGCCTCGTACAAAACTCTGTGTGAGCTTGGATCTGCTCTGATGTCACTTCAAATATTGAAGAGCCTGTCCTGGGGGAGCTGTTGCCTTCTGCTCCCCATCTGCATCTCCTGCAAAGAGCTGCTCACTTGGAGAGCCTGCTCTTCACCCCTGACACGAATCCCTGCTGCTGCAGCACGCAGAAGGGGAGAAAAATGCAAAGAGTTGGTGGAAAAACAGCTTGAAAATAAAGCCTCTCCCTCCTGATCTGGCCCTGAGCACGTGGGGAGAAGCAGGAGCTCGGCAGCATTGAGGAGTTTGGGATGTGGTCAGGGGGCTGCAGGAAATCCTCCCATCAAATTCAACACGTGGGGTGTGGAATTCAGTGTTTGGGGAGGGCTGGGGGCAGCTCTCACCTGCCCAGCAGCAGCCTTGGTGCCTTGGGAGGATTTTTTAGGTGAGTTTCTCACGATTGGGTGGCTTTGGGTGGCTCTGCAGGGTCCAAGGGGGTGAGGCCAGGGGTGGCTGGAGCTGAGGTGCAGCCCTGGGTGCCCTGAGCATCCCCAGTGCTGGGGGGGAGCTCTTGGATGGCAGTGACAGAGCTCAGGGTGTCCCCTCCTGGCTGCAGCTGCTCCCCCAGGAGCTCTGCTGGGTAAAGCATCACCTTCCTCAAATTTGGGACCTCTGATATCTCAGACAGCACCTCCAGGGGACTTCCAGCCTGCTCGAGCAGGATTTTGTGGGATTCACATCTTCATGGAATGNATTTATTAAAATTATTCTTTTCAGAGGGTTGTTTATCCCTCCTTTCCCTGTCCTCTTGGTTGGTGTTTGTACCTTGGCCCCACGCTTGGGAAGATTGGACTCAGTTTTCTCCATATTCTATGATCCATCCCATGATCCTATGAGATGTTATCCCAGAAAACAGAAATTCTCTTACTAAAACCTACAACAAAAAACCAAAAAAAATCCCCAAATTTATCCAAAGCACGCCCTCCAATTAATGCAAACCAACCCTTTCCCCATGGCCCCACCTGAGAAAGGAGTACCCTAAATATTTAAATATCTTAAATATTCTCTCATTTCCCCCTCCTGCTGCATCTGGAGGGATTGCAAATGCAGGATTGAAGAGGAGGAAACCTTCCAGGGGCAGATCCAGCTCATCCCCAGCCCTGCAGTGCTGGGTGGATTTTCC
The DNA here is from genome assembly GCA_013400955.1 of Drymodes brunneopygia. Taxonomy (NCBI): domain Eukaryota; kingdom Metazoa; phylum Chordata; class Aves; order Passeriformes; family Petroicidae; genus Drymodes; species Drymodes brunneopygia. The sequence goes on along the minus strand of VZTZ01032123.1, from coordinate 47,753 downwards.
AGTTCTGGGTTTATTTCCCCCCATGACGTGTAACTGATTAAATCCTTCTCCTTTTGGTTTGTCCCAGGATTCTGGGAAAGGATTTTCAGTGAGGGAAAAGCTCCTGTTCAGGGATTTCTGCACTTGCCAAAGAAGCTCTCCCAGCTCGTGTCCCTGATCTGCTGTTGATTTTCCAGTGAAGGATTTCCTTTGATAAGAATTTCTTGGGACTGGAGAGAAGGGAATTCCTTGCTTGTATAAGGAAGCTCTGCATTTGAAATGGAAATGAAAAAGAAATATGCTGTTTATGTATTTCTGCTTTTTGCCCAATCCCTGTCTTGTCTTTAATCTGAAGTTCCCAGCACAGCCTGGGTTTCTCTCCCAGTGCTGAGGGTGTTTCTCTGGGGGATATTTGTGTAATTCCCAGCCCTTGGAGCACTTGAGCATCTCAGCTGGGACTGTAAGAACACGTGTCTGACTCCTGTGCCAAAAATTGGATTATTTCATCATTTAACAGGGAATAACTGCACTTTTTACCTGTTTTTTGGTGCACTGGGAGCATCTGGAGCTGGCTCAAACCAGAGCTGAGCCCAAATCCTGGTGAATATTGCCACAGGGGGGCCTGGGAATGAGCCACTTCTNCACCCTGTGCCTTCCCCACTCTCCCAGGGAACAATTCCTTCCCAATATCCCACCCATCCCTGCCCTCTGGCAGTGGGAATTCATCCCCTGTGTCCTGTCCCTCCAGGCCCTTCCTTGCAGAGCTTCCCTGGAGCCTGCCCAGGTGTTGGCAGCTCCCTCCCATCCCCATCACCTCTGATATTAAAGAGTGATTGTGATCCTGCCATGAGGAGCTGCTGGTTTAGCCTGTGGGGCCACACTGATTTNTTGATAAGAATTTCTTGAGACTGGAGAGAAGGGAATTCCTTGCTTGTATAAGGAAGCTCTGCATTTGAAATGGAAATGAAAAAGAAATATGCTGTTTATGTATTTCTGCTTTTTGCCCAATCCCTGTCTTGTCTTTAATCTGAAGTTCCCAGCACAGCCTGGGTTTCTCTCCCAGTGCTGAGGGTGTTTCTCTGGGGGATATTTGTGTAATTCCCAGCCCTTGGAGCACTTGAGCATCTCAGCTGGGACTGTAAGAACACATGTCTGACTCCTGAGCCAAAAATTGGATTATTTCATCATTTAACAGGGAATAACTACACTTTTTACCTGTTTTTTGGTGCACTGGGAGCATCTGGAGATGGCTCAAACCAGAGCTGAGCCCAAATCCTGGTGAATATTGCCCCAGGGGAGCCTGGGAATGAGCCACTTCTCCAAGGAGTGAATTTCTTCCCTGCCACAGCATCCAAGGATGTCAGGGACTCAAGGATCCTGGAGGAGCTCAAAAGATGAGCTTGAGGTGAGGCTGGGAATGGCTCTGTGGCTCTCAGAGCAGGACCTGGGACAATCCAGAGCCTCCAAATTTGTCCCTTGTCCCCAGCCACTGCATCTCCCCAGCTTCTGTGGGATTCCTCCTCCAGAGCTGCCCTAAAGCAGTGCTGGTGACCCTCATGTTAATATTAAATTAAATTAAAAATATCAAAAAATTCCCATAAATGGACAGAATCCCAGGAAAAAGGGGAAGTAGTTTGGGTGGTGTTAATTTTGGGGGGACTGCAGGACGTGTGGGCCACCTCAGATTTTTGGGATGGGAGCTGCTCCCTGCTCTGCCCATGGGGATTTTTGGGATGTGCCAAAGGGAATCTGTCCCAACCCAGGGCTGCTCCTCCTGCAGGGGCTGGAAAGCCCCAAAACAGGAGAGAAAAATGGGTGAGGATTTCTCAGTGCTCAGACAGAACCCTCTGGGAGCTGTGGGGATCCAGCAGATCCCTGGGGGTGAGAAGGACGTGTTTGGCACCTTCTGGATGTCACTGCATGGATTTCTTTTGGATCAGCCTCTCCCAGGTCCCAGATTTTATAATAATGACAATGGTTTAGATGTTGGTGCAGAGCTGGGAAGGGTCAGGCTCAGGTATTTCCCTCCCCATTGTCCTCCTTTCCCCACCAGGACCCTCGTGGTGCTCTGCAGGGGGCTTGAAATGGGAGATAACCAAAATTTCATGGTTAAAGTGCCCAAAGGAGAGCCAGGCCCCGGGGATGGGATGTGTGGGTTTGCCCTGTGCGGTGGCTGGGCGTGGAAAAAGGAATTATTTGGGGTGGCTGCATCTTCAAACCGATGATTTTTGTCAGTAATTTTCCCTCCTCGACCTCCTGCTTTGGTTTCAACGAAAAAGGGGAGTTGGGATATTCCTCCCTGCACTTCCCAGCCCTGCAAAGGACTGAAATACCTGCCTGGAGTGATGCAGGGTCTGTCACAGCCCCCAGAGATCCACGCAAAACTGGGGAGAAGGAACCAGTCATTCNCACTTTGTCCCAAATGTTATCAGGAGCAGAACACCGGGTTTTACTTCAGAACCTCCAAAATCCCCTCCAACCTCCGGAGAGCCTCAGCCCAGCCCCCCTCAGAATCCCGGGCTCAGAATGGGAAATTGGGGGGTGTGGGGTTTGATTCGAGCTCNTGGGGGGATGCAGGACCCAGAGATGGACCAGAGGAGGAAGCAGCAGAAGTCCTGCAGCCAGCCAAGGATCAGAAATCGGGATTTTTTAGTGGAAGAGCCAAAAAAGCAAATAATTGTAGCTTTTTTTTTTTTTTTCCTTTTAAATGTTTGGGGTTTTGTGTTTGTTTCTGGCGCTGAGCCTTCCCAAGCACCAAAACCTGCTGGTTTCCATCGGGGATTTGATGCGCTGAGAGCCGGTGCCATCTAGGGGACAGCGAGGAGAACTGGGACACGGAGTGTCCTTGGGCACTTCCAGGGCCCTGCCTTCAAGCAGCACCCCCTGCCCAAAGCCAAGGACCAAAAAAAGAGTTGGCAGGGAAGGTTTTCCTTGAGGTGTTTGCTCCAGGTGGGGCAGAGCCCTGTGAGATCCCTCTGCCAGCTCTGGGCTGGCCTTGGTGTCCTGCAGGAATGTCCCCTCCTCCTCCTCCTGCTGCTCCTGCTCTGCACAGGGACCTGTCCTGCTGCCCTTGAGGAGAGGTTTGGCCAGGAGTGTTTGCTCTGTGTCCCTGCTGGGGAGGATCCAGAGGTGTTACAGGATCACAGAATTATTTAGGGTGGAAAAGATCTCTAAGATCATCCAGTCCAACCATTCACCAAGGCCACCACTGACCCCTGTCCCCAAGTGCCACATCCACAGGGCTTTGAAATCCCTCCAGCAGGGATGGGAACTCCAGCACTGCCCTGGGCAGCTGTGCCAGGGCTGGACACCCTTTCCATGGAGAAATTATCCCAAATATCCCAATCCAAACCTCCCCCTGGCACAGCCTGAGGCCGTTCCCTCTTGTCCTGTCCCTTGTCCCCTCCCTGGTTGCCCCCTCCTGTCAGGGACTTGTGCAGAGCCACAAGGTCCCCTCTGATCCCCCTTTTCTCCAGGTTTTTCCCCAGACACCAAAGGTGGGGCTCTCTGTCCTGTACAACTCCATCTGAACCCCCAAAATCCACCTCTGATCTTACTGCATGTTCCTAAAGCCAGGCTCTTCCCAAACCCTTGGGAAAGGTGGATGGGAGAGCAGGAGGTGGAAAAGCTGCACTTCCATCACTCTGGATAAATAACCAGCACCAATATTATTATATTTTATAATAAATAAAATCACCCACAAGAATCTGGCAAACGGGTGAGTGCAGCCTCAAGCCAGAGCTGCAGGGCTGAGGGCTTTGTGTGGGAAACTTCACCTGAAACACTTTTTTTCTCCCCACTTTTCTATTTCAGGGTTTTGCGTTTTTCCCTAACTTCATCAGCCCCTCTGGGGATCCTTTTGTCACCCACCATGAGCAGCTCCAGGGTGGGCAGGAGGGGCTGCAGCCAAATTTTGCTCTCAGGTGTTTTTTTTCCCTCCACCTCATCCCCAAAAATCCCTTCCACCTCATCCCCAAAATCCCCTCCAGCTCATCCCCGTCTCCCCAGGGCTGTGCAGGACATCGGGGTGAGGCTGTGGGCACGTCCTGCCCTGTCCTCCTCCAGGGACAGCTCCTCGAGAGCCCTCCCAGGTAACCAAAATTTATAAATCTCGGTGATTTTAGCACTAAAAGCTGCGTGTTGTCTGCGCGGGCTCCAGCAGAGGGAGTGTGGCTACACGGAACAGGGGTAAAACCTTCTTCTCTTCAGCAAATCGTCTTTTGGAGATGAATTATTAGGATGTCTCCTTTGGATGGCGTTTTCCCGTGACATTTCCAATTATTGCCCACCTGCTCCAACAGCAAAACGCGTTGGGAGCCTTTAAAAAAAAACGGAAAAGTTTCATTTTATGATTTTTTTTCTTCTATTTTAGGCAGGTCCAGTAAGAAAAAAACCAGCCATCCCAAAATCCAATTTTTGAGTTTTAAACCTCAGATAAATCGTTAAATTACATCCCAAGGCAAGGGGTTCATGTCTGGGACATCCAAACCCTCTCCTGGGCACCACATTCCCACCATTTTTTTTTTTTTTTTCCTGGGTGATTCTGAGGCGATTTCCCTTGATGCTGCTTTTGGAAAGGGGGGAGCCTCAGAGGGAAAGCAGGAGACGCCCATGGAGAGAAGGGGATGGGATTGGGGTCATTAAAACACCTCGGTTTTTGTTATTCCTGATCCCAGCCGCGGGAGAGGCACCTGAAGGGAAGGTCTGGATACCCCAGAGCGGCTCATCCCGAATTTCCCTGGAGGTAAAATCCACCTCAGGGATGCTCCTAAAAAGCTGAGAGTCCCAAGGGATTCATTTTTATCCATCTGGGCAGGCTGGGAGGGAGAAATGTCAACATTCCCTGGGGATGCTGGTCCTGGAAACACCGGGAGGTTGAGGACCTTGGAGTTAATTGGGAGATTTTCTCCCAATTTGCATATTAATAACTGCGCCTATTAGACCTGATAGGGCGCGATATTAGCGATTAATTGCTAATAAAATAGCCCCTTCATGGCCGTTTGTGCATGAAAATGGGATCAGAGATGCGGGCACCGCCTTGCTGAAGCGCTGCGAGGATTTTTGGGTCGCCTCTCCCCCGCTGCAGGTGGAGAGGGGAAGCTTTTTTTATTTTGTGTTTTCTGCTCCCCAGCTCTGTTGGGCACGGGGAATTTTCCGTGGGGTTCATCCCCACCTCGCTCCAGCGCCATCCCTGCTCCTCCAAATCCCCGCTTCCCTCTCAGCCAAAGGCACAGAGCTCCAGGGAGGGCTGAGCTGAGGCACGCTGGCCATTTCCTCCCCTAATTACCGCTAAATGCAATTAGCGCTTCCCGGCTCGCCCCAGAAGCGGTGTCTCAGCAAGGTCACCGCGGCCTGGGGCTGCAGAAATGCTGCGCCGAGAGTTTTAGCCGGAGGAATAATAATTATTTTAATTATTTCTTCACATGGAAATCGGCATTTTCCCTTCTGTCCTCCCCAAAATCAGCCCGTGCAGAGATTTGTGCCCGCTGCGTCCCATGAGCTGCAAGTGACTTTCTGTCCTTGTTATTTGCAGGAATTTCGTTGCTCCCCGAGTTATGAGAGCAGCTCATTTCCCTGGAAAAATGGGGGGAAAGCTCCCCTCAGGGAATTCCCAGACCTGCGGGAGGTTTGGAAGGGAAAAGCTGGAGGTTGAATCCCACAGAAACGGGGCTGGGATGAGACAGAGAGGGGAAAATTCTGCTCCCTGCAGCTCCCGCAGGATTTTGAGGCTCTGCCTAAAGTCCTGGAAACCCTCAGCAAAGAGCCCAGGAAGTTCCTCACCTCTAAAATCACCTTTTCTCCTTCCTCTTTACCAGGACATGAACTCTGTGCATGAAGCTGCTGCCTCAAGAGGAAAAAAAAAATCCTTCCCTGCCTCTCCTTCCTGCACAGGAGCTCCTTGCCGTGCTGTTCTCCCAAAGGCAGCCTCCGGGGAAGCTGGAAAAGCCTCTCCAAGCCTGGAAAAAACCCCTCCAAACCTGGAAAAAATCCCTCCAAGCCTGGAAAANAAAAAAAATCCCGGAGCTCCTCCAGCACGTCCTGGCCTGGCGAGGAGCTATTTTCACCAGCCTCCCACACACGCTGCGATGCTCGAGCAGCAAAGGAGGAAGCCCAGCGTTAAGCGCAGCTTTANCCTTCTAAACCTGGAAAAAAACCCCTCCAAGCCTGGAAAAACTCCTCCAGCCTGGAAAAAAACCCTTCAAACCTGGAAAAAACCCCTCCAAGCCTGGAAAAAACCCCTTCAAGCCTGTCCCCCACCCCGTATCCTCCCTCTAACCCCCGTCCCAGGGGTGGGAGCAGCTCCGTGGCTCGGGCACGGATCGTTTCCCTGGAATTCTCCCGGCATCTGGCCCCAGCCTGCCCGAGCCCGTCCTTAGGGGGTGTTTTTCTCCTTGGCTGAATTTGTCTGGCTTTGGAGGCTGCAGAATCCGGCGCTTCCCGCAGCGGGGAGTTCTGCACATCCCTTTTTTCCCTCCTCGGAAATATTCGGCAAATCTCAGTGGGCTCGGGATGCTCCCGCTCCCCAGGCCGGGCAGGGTTTGTGCATCAGCCCCATCCCACCCTGGCTCTGGAGGGACCGGGAGAAAAAACCCCACCTGCTATGGGAAAAAAAGAGGGAAAAAAAGGGGAAAAAAATCCCGGAGCTCCTCCAGCACGTCCTGGCCTGGCGAGGGGCTATTTTCACCAGCCTCCCACACACGCTGCGATGCTCGAGCAGCAAA